>JBAMCF010000985.1:0-42412 GCA_037075285.1 Drosophila lutescens | reverse complement strand
CTATATATAGATAATGGTAGAGAATATCTATCTAGTGACATGCGTGATTACTGTGTACAGAAAGGGATAAGTTACCATCTGACTGTTCCATACTCCGCAATTAAACGGTGTGTCAGAAAGGATGATCAGAACGATTACTGAAAAAGCTCGTAGTATGGTAAATGGTGCTAAATTAGATAAAAGCTATTGGGGTGAAGCTGTTCTGACAGCAACTTATTTAATTAACAGGATTCCCACTAGGGCACTTGATGATAGTTCAAAAACTCCATATGAGGCATGGCACAATAGAAAGCCTAATTTAAAATACTTGAAAATATTTGGTTCAACAGTGTATGTTCACATTAAAAATAGAAAAAGAAAATTTGTTGAGAAATCATGCAAAACTATTTTAGTTGGTTATGAACCAAATGGTTTAAAACTATGGGACGTAAATAATAAAAAATTTATTGTCGCAAGAGACGTAATCGTAGATGAAACAAACATGATCAATTCAAGAGCTGTTAAAAGTGGAGTGGAATTCCTGAATGAGAGTAAGGAGGTTGCTAATACGAATATCCTGAATGAGAGTAAGGAGATTGATAATACGAATATCCTGAATGAGAGTAAGGAGATTGATAATACGAATATCCTGAATGAGAGTAAGGAGATTGATAATACGAATATCCTGAATGAGAGTAAGGAGATTGATAATACGAATATCCTGAATGAGAGTAAGGAGAGTGATCATGTTAGTATCCTGAATGAGAGTAAGGATTGTGATAAAATGAATATCCAGAGTGACAGTATGGAGAAAAGATTTGACACAAAAGATCCCAATGACAGTAATGAATGTAGTTCTAGAAGAAGTGATAGGCTAAAGAACAGGCCACAAATATCATATAAGGAAAATGAAATCGATTACAATAACTATATTTTAAACGCTCATTCAATTTTTAGTGATATTCCAAGTTCTTTCGAAGAAATACAAAGTAGGAGTGACAAATCTCTGTGGGAGGCAGCTATTAAAACTGAATTGGACGCCCATGACTTAAATAATACCTGGTCGATTGTTACGCCGCCTGACAATGTAAATATTGTTGACAGTAAATGGGTTTTTACGTTAAAGTCTGACGAATTTGGAAATCCAATAAGATACAAAGCTAGATTAGTGGCGCGTGGGTTTACTCAGAAATATCTTATAGATTATGAAGAAACATTTGCTCCTGTGGCTAGAATAGCAAGTTTTCGCTTCATATTATCCATTTCAGTCCAATATGATTTGAAGGTACATCACACGGATGTAAAAAGTGCTTTTCTAAATGGAAAATTAAAAGAAGAAATCTATATGAGAGTGCCCCAAGGTGTATTATGCAGTGCTAATAGTGTATGTAAATTAAATAAAGCTATTTACGGTCTTAAACAAGCAGCAAGATGCTGGTTTGAGGTATTTGAAAAAGCTTTAAAGGAATGTGGATTTGTAAACTCACCGGTAGATCGATGTATTTATGTTCTTGATAAGGGTGACGTGAAGAAAAACATATATTTACTTCTTTTATAGATGATTTAGTTATTGCCACATCAGACTTAAAGAAAATGAAATGTTTCAAATCATATTAATGAACAAGTTCAGAATGACTGACTTGGAAGAAATTCGATATTTCATTGGAATGAGAATAGAAATTGATGATGATAAAATACTTTTAAGCCAAGCTGCTTATATTAAAAAGATTCTGAATAAGTTCAATATGAGTGATTGTAAATCAGTCAGTACTCCACTAGCAAGCAAGCTTAATTATGAATTATTAAATTCAGATGAATGGCATGACGCGCCTTGTCGAAATTTAGTCGGTTGTCTTATGTATGTTATGTTATGTACACGTCCAGATTTGGCCACTGCTGTTAATATTTTAAGTCGATATATGAATAAAAATAATGCAGAATTATGGCTATGTTTAAAAAGGATTCTTAGATATCTAAAAGGGAATATTGATATGAAATTAGAATTTAAAAAGAATACGAGTTTTGAAAATATATTTGTAGGGTACGCAGACTCTGACTGGGGAGGAAATGAAATCGGTAGAAAGAGTACAACTGGGTTTCTATTCAAAATGTTTAACCAAAATCTTATATGTTGGAATACGAAAAGGCAAAATTCAGTAGCTGCTTCATCGACTGAGGCAGAATACATGGCCTTGTTCGAGGCTGTAAGAGAAGTCTTGTGGTTGAAATCCCTATTAGAAAGTGTTCATATCAAGTTTGAAAGACCTATAAAAATATATGAAGATAATCAGGGATGTATTAGTATAGCTAATAATCCCTCATGCCATAAAAGATCTAAACATATTGATATAAAATATCATTTTACGAGAGAGCAAATAGAAAATAATGTAATTTGTATCGAGTATATTCCCACAGAGAACCAACTCGCCGACATTCTAACTAAGCCGCTACCTGCTCCACGCTTCATGGATTTAGGGGAAAAATGGGACTGGATGGAGCAGACAAAGACTAATCCGAGCCATACGACAATAATGAATATCTTTATTTTATGAACAATTACTATTTTATTTTAAGAAGTGATCTGATTGGGTTTTATTGGGTTTTCCCAATCCTAGCAGCGAATGCTGGATCACTGAATTGTACCTTCCCAATAGAAAAGAAAAGAAAGAACACAAGCAAGCACAAGCCACATAGATTAATACTTCCATTTACCACGCTCCAAGGGGCGCACCCCAAAACCGGGCCTGGTTGTCGATGACTTAGTTCTGCTCAAGGACGAAAACTACTTAAAATAGGACCTATAAAAAACGGCCGGTAGCAAATTTCACCCAGAACGGATTGATATAAAAATCTAAAAAATCGCATAAATTCCTAAAATAATTAGGAGCCGCCCTAAATAGCCCCAAAATTCGATTTGTTTTTAATTCTTTCTTTTTCTTTTTCTCTGTTGTAAATATTTTCAAAATTGATTAAAAATGTGCTGTTCATAATCTTATGTCATACCCGCAACTAACTGCAATTACAATTTTTGGAAATTTAGCCTCCTTCACCAACTCCCCAATATTTCCAAATTTTCCTGTGCCATTGTTACGTCACGGCCTCCACATATGTATGTATGTAAATTGACTTTCTCCTTAGCGAGTTTATTAAAGAAATTTTTTTTTATTTTTTAACTTCACTTATTCACTTTTAAAATTATTTCATAGGTCGAATTTATTTCACTGCCCACTGCTTTATGATTTTTAAACTTATAGATTCGATGCTCAAAAACGGACTGTTTTGACTCAAGTTCACTGATTAATAATCAAACATCGGCTTAAGAGATTTATCTCAGAAAACTGATGAAATTTGGCAATTAAATTTGAATCTGAATTTATGCCGGAAATTGGTGTTTATGCTAGCGGGCTTCGGGGCTCGCTTTGGGGCTCCGATGTTTACAATATCGGCTTGGGTGTTTGCAGAATCCCTTTGATGCGGAATGTGTGAAACTGATCTGGGTGAAAATAACTTGTAGTTGAAAGAAATAGCTGACAAAGGGTTTACCTCGGAATCAGTCTGAGTTATTTGGAAATTTGCTTTGGGCTCAAAGTGCCCCTAAGTAATGTGTCATATAACTTGTATGTTCTGCTGACGCACTCTGCCTTAAGTCTTAAAATCAAGTATGTATGTATTTTCTGCTGTCGCACTTTAAGTGTGACCGCGCAATGGGAAAATACCACAGTCACATCCCATTAAGCTGATTTTGGGGAAAATTCTTAGATATACGAGTATAAACTTAAATTCTTTGTCGGCATTTTACAGATTTATCTATATGCAATATCTTGCTGTTCCGATCAGCTTTAGATTTTGGTAATGGGTTTACAGTCGAAATTTTCCTTAAAATTGTTTTTATTTTCAAAATACAAAAGTCCGATTAGCAATCTATTTATTAGTTTTCAAACGTTGAGTTAATTCGCTCCGCTGCGTACACAAACACCCAAAAAAAATGCGTATTTTACACACACAACCACTTGATATGTGCGCGTGTGTGTGTATTGCAGCTGACTAAGGAAGTTAGATTCGCTTAAATTCAAATTCATGATAATACTGATATCCCTTTGCTTAAAGAATATTGAATTTACATTTCCACAACAGATCTACGACATTTTCGTACAGATTTTCGTATTTTAAAATTCAAATCACATTGAAAAAACAAGAGAGAACGCTATAGTCGGGTTAGTGTCCCGACTATCTAATGCCCGTCACTCAGCTAAAGGGAGTGCGAGGGAGATGGATATATAACATTTTTTTGAATGCGAATAACTTTTTAATGAATGGTCCGATTTGAAAAATGTCTTCTACACTTCGTTAGTGGGCGATTGTGGGCGTTAGAGGGGGCGTGGCACCTTTTTGAAATAAACTTGCGCTGCGTAGGAAGCCCAAGAATACGGACAGACAGACAGACGGACATGGCTATATCGGCTCAGCTAGTGACCCTGATCAAGAATATATATACTTTATAGGGTCGGAAACGCTTCCTTCTAGCTGTTACATACTTTTGCACGAATACAATATACCCTTTTTCTCTACGAGTAACGGGTATAAAAAAGAAATATTCAAATCAATTAATTCTCTTACCGTTCCTTACACGTGCCTCATATTGTTTAATCAAATGAAAATGTTTAAACAATTTGATTCACGGCATCCCTTCCACCTGCCTTTCTTATCAAACTACTATATAAAATGCTGTATTTAACAAGAAAGGAAGCTAGCTTCGGCCAGCCGAAGCTTATATACCCTTGCAGATAAAAGAAATACCTTTTTAAGTTGTCAGAAATCAAAACGCCTACTTCCTGCAAAGTTACAATGAATTTTCTTATATTTGTTTGATTATTCGTATGGGAGCCTTAAGATATAGTGGTCCGATCCGGCTCGCTCCGACATATGTACTACCTGCATTGCCAAGTGCCCCTACGATCCCCTCGACAGCTCCACGGCGATTTATGTGGAGAATGGCAATCCCGGAGGTTTGCCCGGCCTGTACTCCGGCACCAATCGTTCACCAAGGCGGACACGGTTATTTTCCGCACTGATCTCTATAATACTTCGGCCAAACGTTTGGAATATAAATTCAAGAGGACCCTGAAGTACGTCTCCAAGTGGTTGGACAAACCAAACTTTGTTGGATCCTTCGACATCGGGGAGTACGTGTACTTCTTCTTCCGTGAAACCGACGTGGAATACATCAATTGCGGCAAGGCCGTCTATTCGTGCATCGCCCGCGTGTGCAAGAAGTATGTGGGTGGAAAGAACTTGCTGGCCCACAACAGGGCCACCTACCTGAAGGCCCGACTCAACTGCAGCATCTCCGGCGAATTCCCGTTCTACTTCAACGAGATCCAATCGGTCTACCAACTGCCCTCCGATAAGAGCAGATTCTTCGCCACATTCACGATGAGCACTTATGGCCTGATTGGATCTGCCGTATGCAGTTTCCACATTAACGAGATTCAGGCTGCCTTCAATGGTAAATTCAAGGAGCAATCTTCATCGAATTCCGCATGGCTGCCGGTGCTTAACTCCCGGGTCCCGGAACCACGGCTGGGTACATGTGTCATCGATACATCAAACCTTCCCGATACCGTCCTGAATTTCATCAGATCCCATCCACTTATGGACAAAGCCGTAAATCACGAGCATAACAATCCAGTCTATTATAAGAGGGATTTGGTCTTCACCAAGCTCGTCGTTGACAAAATCCGCATTGACATCCTCAATCAGGAATACATTGTGTACTACGTGGGCACCAATCTGGGACGCATTTACAAAATCGTGCAGTACTACCGCAAAGTGATGGAAATCAGCCAGACACGTAAGAGCCTCTACATTGGCACCGATCATCGCATCAAGCAAATCGACCTGGCCATGTGCAATCGCCGTTACTACAACTGCTTCCGCTGCGTCCGTGATCCCTACTGCGGCTGGGACAAGGAGGCCAATACGTGCCGACCATACGAGCTGGATTTACTGCAGGATGTGGCCAACGAGACGAGTGACATATGCGATTCGAGTGTGCTCAAGAAGAAGATTGTGGTGACCTATGGCCAGAGTGTTCATCTGGGTTGTTTTGTCAAAATCCCCGAAGTGCTGAAGAACGAGCAAGTGACCTGGTATCATCACTCCAAGGACAAGGGACACTACGAGAAGGTTCGCTCTCTTGGCTTCGGGCTTTCGATCGAGGTGGTCACGCGCGCGGAAGGAAAAAATACGGTGAAGTCGGAAAGTGAGTCAACAGTGAGTCAAGGTTAGTGAAATATACGACAGGGACGAGCGGTACCGCTCGCCGTAAGAGACTCGGAGGTGGCCGACGTTTCGCCGACATCCGCTGACCATTGCCCGTTGCCGAAATGTTGGATCGGGGCCGGCAATTTGCAAGTCTTACCCACCACAATCTGCCAGCAGATCGCCGAGAAACTGGCAGATCGGGTCGGACGAGGACGTCGCGTGCGCTTTGCGGTCAAGGGAAGGGACGTCCGCTTTGTCATCACTGTGCGCAACAACGGCCAGGTCTTCATCAGCCCCCGGCAGGAAAGGAGGGGGTGTGACGACCCACTCTAACGACCGGGACGCCACAACATCCTAAGCGATCGGACGCTATTCTTTGTTATGTTTTATTATAGTCTTTAGTTTATATTCTTTTCTTTTGTTATTTTTCTATTATAGTTTTTAGTTTGTATTCTTTAAGGAAAAGGTGACAAAAGTCCAGAAGTAAAATATGTCTAAGTTGGTTAAAATTAAAGTCTTTAGTTGGGTTCCAAACCACTCGCCCGGGGTGGCAACCCCCTGAGCTGAAATCAGGTGTGGGCAACTGATATTTATCATGGACACTAGAATACTGCGGAAAATACTAAAAATCCCAAAAAAAGTAAGAAAACAGGGAAAAGGAGAAAAACGTAACGCGGACACACTACGAGAAGGTTCGCTCTCTTGGCTTCGGGCTTTCGATCGAGGTGGTCACGCGCGCGGAAGGAAAAAATACGGTGAAGTCGGAAAGTGAGTCAACAGTGAGTCAAGGTTAGTGAAATATACGACAGGGACGGTGCAGTGAATCGGATAGATTAAAAACGAATGAATAAATTGTGCGAAAATTTAACGAAAAACGATCTTGGTGTTAATTATTTGAACCCCCTCCCTTTTTCTCCCATGAAACCACATTCGGTAGTCGGAATCCGACTAGTTATTGGAAAGGTTAGGTCCTTCCGCCCTTACTTAACCCCGTATTTAGTGGAAAGGTTAGATCCTTCCGCCCTTACTTAACCCCGTATTTAGTGGAAAGGCTAGATCCTTCCGCCCCTTTGATTAACCCACTAGTTAGTGGAAAGGCTAGATCCTTCCGCCCTTGGTCCGTCTGGTAGATAGTGGAAAGGCTAGATCCTTCCGTCCTTGTTTAACCCAGTAGTTAATGGAAAGGCTAGATCCTTCCGTCCTTAGTCCGTGTGGTAGATAGTGGAAAGGCTAGATCCTTCCGTCCTTGTTTAATCCAGTAGCTAATGGAAAGGCTAGATCCTTCCACCCTTGGTCCGTCTGGTAGATAATGGAAAGGCTAGATCCTTCCATACCTGTTGTTTAATCAAGTGGTTAGTGGAAAGGTTAGGTCCTTCCACGCCCGTTTAGTCTGGTAGTTAGAGGAGAGGTCCGATCCTTCCCGAACCCGTCAAGTAGTTCGGCTGCGGCCTCGCCCGAAGGTCCAGTCTGTCTAGAGTTAGGATACGAAGACGGAGGCTACCGTGACAGGCGAGTGTAGAGTGTGTGGATACCGCCCCTACTCTAAACTCTGTCTGTCTGAAACATCCTTCCCGGCCAATCAAGTAATTCGGCTGCGGCCTCGCCCGAAGGTCCAGCCAGTGGAATTTTCGGAGTGTGCGGATATCATCCCTACTCTAAGATCTACTCAAGATAATCTTCAAAAAATCCCTGTTCACGAAAAGTGAATATAACTCTTTAGCCCAGTGTCTCAGTGACTTACAAATATTTTTGTAAAGACTCCTGAACCCGACTGAGAATTGTACCTCGGCCAGAGAGCATCCTTACACGGCTCGTCCTCCTCGTCCCTGCTTGGGCGCCAATCTGTAAGGAACTTTCTAGGGCTGGGATAGACTCAGTCTGCCCAGGATCCTCCACTGATAAATTTGTAGATAGCAGAAGGACGAGGTGGTGTCAGTGACCTATGCCGGCCGGGAAGGGTTGCTGCGCGGACGGAAAACAGGAGTTCTTTTTCGGAGATATCACCAGCCAAATAAGTCCTCTGCCTATCCGCTGGTTCCGTGGGGTTTGATTGTCGGCGGCGAAAGGACACCTACCGCCTGGGGTCACCTGTGCTCAGCCTACGTATACTGGCTGCACTTAATCTCGTGCCGTCCAGAGCCCGGGCCGCTCTCTGGTTCCGGCGGGAAACTGTACGCTTATTTGCAGAGGATGACCAGACAAACAAGTAGTCAGTTCCTGGCGCGGGTACCGGCGGGAAACTGTACGCTTATTTGCAGAATATGACCAGACAAATAAGTATTCAGTTCCCGGCGCTGGTTCCGACGGAAATAAGTCAAATAAGTACACTGCCTTCCGCTGGCTCCGTGTGGCTCGAGATGCGATCCCCGAAGAGTTCCCAAATTAGTAGGCGACACGGGGACGGGTAGTTTTTCTGATTTCACTTTTATTTTGTCTTGGGTCTCTACCCGCATTGTAGGTTTTAGTTTATCTCGTCGGTTAACTTACGTCGCTAGTCCCTGATCTTGGTCCAGGGCCGGTGTCCTGGCGGTGATCTCGCTGGGTGCGGGAGCTGTGCAACCAATGCGTTCGGGCGTCAAAAGCGTAAGACCCCCTCTTCTTAAGAATATTTAAGAATATTTATCTATCGGCCTTCCTGGCACCAAAATACCAACTAGAAAACTCTTAATACTAGATTTAACAATCCTGAAGTAAGCAAGGTTCTGCCATCGGCCGCTGATACCTGACCCCCGCGAGCACAGGCGGATCAAGCCAGCCACATAGAGAACCACGAGGAAATTCCGCCGAGGAACGCACCCCACGATCCCGAACCCACGCGACTGACAGCAGGAAGGCATCCGGGCATCAGAAAGTGAACCAAAGCCTACCACGATGGGCGTACAGTGGATCTCGTTCCGGCGAAAGGAGGAATTGGAGGCATTACTCGAAGAATTTGGGTTAAAACAGACAGGAACGTTGGCAGAGCAGCGAGCGCGTTTGGTTGCGTTCATCGGAGACACCGGCCACAGCGCGAGCATCCAGAGCCGCTTCGCCGAGATGGAAGCAGTATACCCGGAGGCGTCGTCCCCCAAGGAAACGGCCCGGTCGAATCGCTTCAGACTCGGTCACTTGAGCCCTGACCCCGGGGCCACACACAACGCCACGACCTCTGGAAACCGAGGACCCCGAGACTCCATCTCAGCGGCTGTGTTGACAGAGAAACTCCGTATGTGGGGAGTTAGCTTTGACGGGGAGTTGGACCCGGTGCACTTCATAGAGCGCGTCGAAGAGGGAGCAGCTGCATACAACGTACAGATCAGTGATGTACTCCTAGCCATCTCCGGTTTACTCACGGGCCGCGCAGAGGGCTGGTAAAGGGCTTATCGTATGCACAAGACACCGTGGCTTCTATTTCTCAGAAAATTTCTGGACTTTTTCCTGCCTCCAAGATATTATCAGCGGCTAGAGGACACCATACGGACAAGGTACCAAAAGGCAGGGGAAAAATTTCGTGGTAGATTTGAAGCTTATGATGCAGCGGGCAGGATACTCCCCCGAGAGCGAGCTGGATCGGATCTATGAAAACTTACTTCTCGAGTACCAACTCTTCATCAGACGCCACGAGTTCTCCACGCTGACGACACTGACCATTGGTTAATTACTGTTAACGACATCAGACGTATTTTTGTATCGCTCCGCCGAATGATTATAAAATATAGTGAAAATAACCGAACTTAATTCGCGAAAAGACGCTCTGTGTAGGCATGGGTACAAGTGCTCGTGTTGCCCATGAAAATTTTAAGATTATTGTGATAAATTACTAATATAAACTACAAATTATAAATTAAAAGCCAACGTGTCAAAGTGCAAGCTCTGAAATATAATTAAAATGAGCACAGCTCGGCAACAACAACAAGACGAACGTCGACTTTCGTCAATCAGAAATCAGAACGACGCTTACTTTTGTATACGAGCTGATGAGTCAAAAGTACCAACGAAAACTGCAACATTGCAAGTGAACACAGAGAGAGCGCGCTCGCTCTCCCCTGCATTACTATGAGCAAGCGGCACAGCACCCAATGAGCCGTGGAGTGCCCAATGCCCGTCCCCCGACCCCCACGACCTTACAAGCAATATAACAACAACTACCAGCACAATGCCCGTATTTACCACTGTGACTTCGACACTAACAACAACAACCAACACAACAACAACTACATCTACTGCAGTCAGTCAGCGCCCGGCATCGTCAGTTCTGACCGGCAAGCTCCCCTTCCTCCAACAAAAAATTACAAAAAATGCTAACAGAACGTTAATACAAACTGGAATCGATCGCTATGTGCAAATAAAAAAAAAACAAGAGAGAACGCTATAGTCGGGTGCCCCGACAATCAGATACCCGTTACTCAGGTAAAGGGAGTGCGAGGGAAATCGAGATAGAAACTTTGAACACGCATAACTTTTTAACGAATGGTCCGATTTGAAAAATGTCTTCTACATTTCGATAGGTATTGATAAACACAATAAAACTGCATTTTTACTTTTCCGAAATATTGAAATTTTTAAAATCGTATATAAGCGATTGTGGGCGTTAGAGGGGGCGTGGCACCTTTTTGAAACAAACTTGCGCTGCGTAGGAACTCCTAGAATCTGCATGCAAAATGCCAATCTTCTAGCTTTTATAGTTTCCGAGATCTCAGCGTTCATACGGACAGACGGACAGACAGACAGACAGACAGACAGACAGACAGACGGACAGACGGACAGACGGACATGGCTAGATCGACTCGGCTAGTGATCCTGATCAAGAATATATATACTTTATGGGGTCGGAAACGCTTCCTTCTAGCTGTTACATACTTTTGCACGAATACAATATACCCTTTTACTCTACGAGTAACGGGTATAATTAAGCCCGCAATCTTCTATAAAAACCAACGCCACAAAAGTATCAAAATCAAATACTATCACTGTCCCGAAAAATCCGCTGACCAATAACAGATTTTCGATTCTTAGTGACACAAACGAAGTTAATGCTGCCACTCAAACAACCACGGCTAAGAAACTAAGGCCACCACCCATATATGTTCGTCACGGAAATTGTGCTGAGCTAGTCAAAAAAATAACTGACCTAATTGGAGCTAACAAGTTCTATGTCACTTCTATAAAAAGAGGTAACATAAATGAAACCAAAATTCAGGTAAACGACGAACAAGATTATCGATCAGTGGCCAAATACCTAGATGAGGGAAAAAGCAATTACTATACCTACCAACTCAAAAGTAGCAAAGGCCTACAAGTAGTTATCAAAGGAATTGAATCAACAGTTCCAACCATTGAAATAATAGATGGGCTTAAAGAAAAGGGTTTTAATGCCAAAACGGCTATAAACATAATAAACAGAAACAAAATTCCCCAGCCAATGTTCAAGATAGAACTGACGCCTGAAAATATGCCTTTAAATAAAAATGAAGTTCACCCAATCTACAAGCTTCAATATCTATTGCACCGCAGAATCACGGTTGAGGAACCCCATAAACGGAATGGACCCGTCCAATGTACGAATTGTGAAGAATATAATCATACGAGAAAATACTGCAAATTTCGCGCAGTCTGCGTTGTCTGCGGGGATGCACATTTAACTATGGACTGCCCTCTAAATAAGGAGAACCAATCTGCCAAAAAATGTAGCCACTGTGGGGAAAACCACACGGCCAACTACAGAGGTTGCCGTATTTATAAGGAGATGAAAAACCGCCTAACCCAAAAAATAACTGCAGCTAGAAACCCAGCCATCCGCCAAAATCTTCCATACATACCATCAACAACTACACCGGGAGTCTCTTTTGCTCAGGCGCTGAGCTACAACAACGGTTCTTACGCTTAATGCTGGCAACTATCAAAGATATTTGAAAAGCTGCTCCTCAGTCGCATCAAGCAATACTTACAATGCCACAATACCACAATGCAATACCAATGCACCAATTCGGATTTCGTGAAAAACACGGAACTATTGAACAAGTGAACCGGATAACCTCCGAGATACGAAATGCATTTGAAAGGCGAGAATATTGCTCCGCTGTCTTTCTGGATGTCGCACAGGCCTTCGACCGCGTGTGGCTGGACGGCTTAATTCATAAAATCAGATTAATACTTCCACAAAGCACCCATACAATTTTGGAGTCCTACCTACAGAAAAGAAGCTTTGCAGTGCGATGCAAAGATTTCCTCTCTGATTATCATCCAATAAAAGCTGGAGTACCCCAAGGAAGTGTGCATTGTATATTATTTATACAGACGACCTCCCGACATCCACTCTTACAACAACCTCAACTTTTGCTGATGATACTGCCATCCTAAGTCGGTCTAAATGTCCTATTAGAGCAACTCAACACCTAGTAGATCACATAGTGCTTCTAGAACAATGGCTAGCAGACTGGCGCATAAACGTTAACGAACAAAAATGTAAACATGTTACTTTTACCCTAAACAGGCAAACCTGCCCTCCACTATCCCTGAACAACATTATTATGCCACAAACAACTGAAGTAACATATCACTCACTTGGCGTAAACATATCGAAGCTAAGAGAAATCATTTAAAATTTTAAGCCAGCAATCTACATTGGCTAATTAACGCCCGCTCGCCACTAAAATTTGAGTACAAAATACATTTGTATAATGCAGTCCTAAAACCAATTTGGACATATAGCTCCGAGCTATGGGGAAACGCATGTGCCAGCAACTTAGAAATAATACAGAGAGCTCAATCAAAGATATTGAGAACTATAACAGGAGCACCGTGGTATATACGGAATGAAAATATTCATAAAGATCTAAACGTAGGCTTAGTTAAAGACGAACTCGGCAAAGCGAAAGCAAAGTATAATCTCAAGCTCCAGGCCCATCCTAATGACCTTGCGCGGTCTCTAATCTGGACCACAAGCTATACACGACTCCGGCGAAGAGACCTCCCCACCCAGCAACAATAGTTAGGGCCGCTATTCCAAATAATTAATTTGTAATTAATTAAAATATATAAACTAGATTAAGATTTGCAGACTTGTCGTTAGTCTCTAAGAGAAAAGAAAATGTTTAAAAATGTAAAAAACAATAAATGTTTTCTATGTAAGTTAATGGCAATCCTTAATCAATTTAATCAAATATTTTGATCATCTGACCTTGGCTTTATTCTATAATTTTTTTGAGTCCCGTCATCATTCTTATTATTATTTGTATTATTTGTATTATTAAAATCCTGGTTATAGCATTGAAATCAAATTGGCACATTATCTTATTCAAAAGCCGTTTGGCGCGGAAAGTTTTGTTATTGAGTAAAATAAATTAAAATCATCAATAAATATGATTATAGTCATTATGATTATAGTTATTGAGTTTAATTTATTTTATTAAAAATTGTTCACGCCAAAAGGGCGTTTAATTTCGGGAGGCAGTGTCGAGCGACAATTTTTTCTAGATGTCCACATCTCGCTCGCTCGCACTACCCTTCGCTCTCCCTCTCCAACTCTCCCGCAAATCCGCTCCGCTCTGGAGCTTCTAAGATAAGCTAGGCTTAAGTAGTTCCAATTATAAGTGCACAAATAAACAGCCGCACGTCGCGCAAACCCCAGAAAGTTGTCCACCGTGTTTTCGATATAATTCTGCGCGGATTTCAGCCGCTTTTTCCTGGGACTCATCATCTACTACAATCAAGACACCTCGCCCCAACATTTGGTCCAATCGAGCCAGACTTCTAAGTATCTGGAATTTTCCTCTCCAGGAATTTCCTGGATTTTCACCAGCAGCTACGGTGGCTTGAACCGCTCTAGATAAGTTCCACTTACTATTATTATTTGCCGGTCATACAGCCAGTCGTTCGAAAAAAACTACAAGTGTGTGTAAAAATATATAATCCATCCAAAGTGAATATTTCAAATTTAAAGTGATCCTCAAAAATTGCACTCTGCATTTCATAAATATGCTAATACAGTCCACTTATACTGCTCTCAAGACCCGTATAATACAAACATACGTATCACTAGGCTATTATTACATATATCCTATTTTTTAAAATATATATTCGTGGTCTATAAACTACATTTTTCCGAGTGTGTGTAAAAAATATATAATCCAGTCACAGTGAATATTTCCAATTTAAAGTGATCCGCCAAAATTGGCAGCTTTTGTGTTGTTACTGTGTTTCCTGCTGCGTGCATATATTTTTACATGTTCTATGATATTCCACATAAATATATTCTACATACATCCACACATATTTTTCTACATCACTACACCCCAATCCCGAACATCGAAGTATTTCCGTCGGCCATCCATAAATATATATTAAATAAATTCCCAAAGCCGACGTGAAATAACTTTTGTGTCTCAGTGTGTTTTTTTTTCCTATTCAACATATTCGTTGCGCACAATACATTTACACATACATACATGCGAATTGCATACCGAAGAAAGCTCCAAATTCCCGCGCATTCCAGCATTTCTTATACACAGCCCGCAAAAGGGGCTTTATGCACGAGATCATTTCGGGCATTATTTTTGTTATTCATCATTCCATGTCCTCTTTATTCCGAGCTATTCCAAATAAATACCAAGCTCAATTCTAATAAATTTAAATAAATACTGGAAATTAAAAAATTAAAATTAAATTTAAAAGAAAATCCCTCATCGCTAGAGTTCCAAAAAATTAAATAAAATACTGTCGACATCGCAGAAACCAGTGGAATCAATTTATTAACATTGTTCCCGATTTGCATCCGAATTAACTAGTTACCGCGTCCATTCCAGTATTTTTTTTATTTATTGAGTGTGGTACATCTATATATCCGTACATCTATATGATTTATTTTTTTTGGGGAGAAAAAAGGAAATTTTCAAAAATACTGTCCGCATACCATTGCAAAGTATTTATACCCGTTACTCGTAGAGTAAAAGGGTATATTGTATTCGTGCAAAAGTATGTAACAGCTAGAAGGAAACGTTTCCGACCCTATAAAGTATATATATTCTTGATCAGGATCACTAGCCGAGTCGATCTAGCCATGTCCGTCTGTCCGTCTGTCTGTCCGTCTGTCTGTCTGTCCGTCTGTCTGTCTGTATGAACGCTGAGATCTCGGAAACTATAAAAGCTAGAAGATTGGCGTTTTGCATGCAGATTCTAGGAGTTCCTACGCAGCGCAAGTTTGTTTCAAAAGGGTGCCACGCCCCCTCTAACGCCCACAATCGCTTATATACGATTTTAAAAATTTCAATATTTCGGAAAAGTAAAAATGCAGTTTTATTGTGTTTATCAATACCTATCGAAATGTAGAAGACATTTTTCAAATCGGACCATTCATTAAAAAGTTATACGCAATCAAAATTGTTTATATATCTATCTCCCTCGCACTCCCTTTAGCCCCAATAGATAGTCGGGACACCAACCCGAGTACAGCGTTCGCACTCCCTTTAGCTGAGTGACGGGTATTAGATAGTCGGGACACCAACCCGACTATAGCGTTCTCTCTTGTTTTTGTTTGTCTTCGAATATTTTTTAAAAATAGAGAAAAAATACACTGCCGGGGACATCCAATCCCATCCTAATTTGGCCAGCCACCCCCTACTGTCCAGCAATGTAGAAAACAGTCATCGATTCCGGAAGTCCGTCTGCAGGCCCAAGAACTTGTCATCAGCACTCAGCGCAGATATTTTGCAAATGAATATCGCTGCTTGAGTCAAAAGCGTCCTGTGTCTGCGACAAGTTCCATCCTCTCCTTAAACCCCTTTCTAGATGAGAAAGGGCTTATAAAGGCGTGCGGCCGCATAACGGCCTCCGAAAACTTGCGATATGACGAACGACATCTGATAATCCTCCCGTACGAATGTGCCCTCTCTCGACTACTGGTAAACTTTACGCATCTCATAACGTTGCACGGAGGTAACCAGTTAGTCGTACGATTCACCAGGTCAAGATACTGGGTTCCGAAAATAAAGAACTTGGTAAAGGCCGTTATAAACTCCTGCAAGGTCTGCGTTATCCATAAGAAGCGATTGCAAGTTCAGATGATGGGGAGTTTTCCGAAAGAGCGAGTGCGAGTTTCTTTCTCCCGGCCATTCACGTACACAGGGATGGACTACGCTGGCCCTTTGACATAAAGAATTATACTGGAAGAGCTTGTCTTATTACAAAAATGTATGTGTTGGCCATCCATCTAGAGCCTACATCCGATCTGACGACCGAGAAATTTCTCGCTGCTTTCGCTCGGTTCGTATCCAGAAGAGGTTGTCCCCGTCAAGTGCAGGCCGACAATGGAAAAACCTTTGTCGGCGCTGCCACCCTGCTGGTGTCAAAAGCTTCAAAACCTTGTTTTACAAGTCCACTCGAAAGTACACTTTTGAAGAGCTTTCAACCTTCCGTTTGCCAACTACCACCGTCGGCGACGAGCGGATCTGTACGGCGACGATTCGGTCGAAGCGCGACGACGGCTTCAAGTTAGAGGTGGTCCTGAAGGTGGAGCCGAACGTCCGCATCCGCACCCCCATCCGAGAGCTCGCTGTGACTGTGGTCAGGAAATAAGGCGACCTCCCGTTGGCCAACGAGCGGTTTTACTTACCGGTTTTACTCTCCGTGGTCCTGGGTGCGGATGTCTACGGGAAGGTCATCCGACCTGGCTTCCACTTGGTCGACGAGGGACTCCCGGAAGCCCAGAGGACGGCATTCGGGTGGATCCTGTCCGGCGCCTGCAATCAATCCTAGATGACAGGTGTGGTTTCGTTGCAACGCTAGCGATTGCAGGGGGGCGGAATGTTAACGCTGCTTCCCCCTCTCTTAAATCCCCCGCTATTCCAGTGCCCGCTCTTCCCTCGTGCGGAATGCCTACTTCCAGGCTCTCAGGCTCTACCACTCTCCCACTCTCCCGCTCCCGAAATCTCTCCGCTGCGCTTTGAAGCGCAGCGCTCAACTAGGCTTAAGTTAGTACTCTCTGTGAATTAAGCTGAAATACATCGCCCGGCCGGTCCGAGTTATTTTTTCATTGTCGCGATCGCCGAGTGTTTTCTCCATTTTCTCCCCACAGCTTGCCACCGGCTAATTGCCACAGCCGCACCGACCAGAAGCTGCCTTCCATTTCGAGGAACATTTTGCGCCGCCCCCCGTACACTATCTAATACCCGTCAATCAGCTAAAGGGAGTGCGAGGGAGATGGATATATACAATTTTTTTGATTGCGCATAACTATTTAATGAATGGTCCGATTTGAAAAAAGTATTCTGCATTTCGATAGGTATAAATATACACAACAAAATTGCATTTATACTTTTCGGAAATCTTTAAAGGGCAATTGTGGGCGTTGAAATAAACTTGCGCTGCGTAGGAAGCCCAAGAATATGTGTTGGAAATCTCAACCTTCTAGCTTTTGTAGTTTCCGAGATCTCAGCATTCATACAGACGGACGGACATGGCTATATCGACTCGGCTAGTGACCTTTTTACTCTACGAGTAACGGGTATAAAAACTAATTATTCAAATCAATTGAGAATACTGATATCCCTTTGCTTAAAGAATATTGCATTAACATTTCCACAACACATCTAAGACGTTTTCGTACAGATTTTCGTGTTTTAAAATTCAAATCACATTGAAAATATTAAAAAAAAACGAATTATTCAAATCAATTGATTCTCTTACCCTTCCTTACACGTGCCTCATATTGTTTAAACAAATGGAAATGTTTAAACAATTTGATTAACGGCTTCCCCTCCCACCTGTCTTCCTTATCTTCTCTATATCAATATTTTACTTTATCAAAAAAACGGTCAGTAGCCAATTTCACCCAGAAAGGATTGACATAAAAATCTAAAAAAACCCATTAATTCCTAAAATAATTAGGAGACGCGTGGGAGCCAAAGTGCCCCAAAATTCAATTTTTTTTTAATAATTTTTTTTTTGCCATTGCTCTCTTATAAAAGTTGTTAAAATGGTTAAAAATGTGATGTTCATATCTTATGGCATACGCGCAAAATAGCTGCATTACAATTTTTTGAAATTCAGCCTACTTCACCAAGACCCCAATATTTAAAATGTTGTTGTGCCATTGTGACGTCACGGCCTTCACATATGTATGTGAGTGACGCATACGCAAATACCCTAGCTCCCAAACGCAATAAGCATCCTGTATATCCAGAGATACCCATTATTCCAATTGTCAATAACATAAGTCCAATGCCTACTATTGCTGTTATTCAAATAAATCGGACATAAACATTTAACACCTCAGACATAAACCTTTCCCACGCCTTCGATCGGCGGCACCCGAATTATAAAAACTTCACACGCCCTTATCGACGACGGCAGACATAAACAATATTCACTTACTTAAAAAAAATGTTAATCAACATTAGTAAAATCACGAATGAGGATTTCTAGTGTCTAAACCAGCAAGAATAATCTAAACTATTTCGCCTAAATATAACAACTAAACTTAAACTATTAATTATGGAACTGCCATCAACATCAGCAGCAGCAGCACCCGTAGCCGCAGCAGCAAAAACTGCACAAACCCTCTCAGATGTATCAATGAACCATTTCCTTCTTCATCTGAAGCAGATAAATAAATTCGATGGAGACACACTCTACTTGGCTCTCTTCATAAAAGAAGTCAATGAATTAGTCTACCATTATCCTACATCATCAGAAGGACAAAATCAAATTATACAAATTATATAGTTGGATAAGCCCGATCACACTTGATGAGAAATATACCACAGGACTGGAAGGATTTGAGAACCCTACTTATCGGTGAGTTCAACAGCGCAACGCCTCCACATCGAATGATAGCCGAATTACGTGGGACTAAATATAAAAATATTATAGGTAAATTTGTTGAAGAATTAGAAGAACAGACAAGTAGAATTTGTTGTAAACTGAGCAGAGATAATAATCCTTCAAACACAGTTCTAGTTTCGAGGACATTGAGTGATACATTAGCTGAAGTGGTTCGTGAAAAATTATCAGTAAAAACTTTTATTACGTTTAGCAAATTTGATATTTCAACTCCTCTTAAATTAAAACAAGCTGTAGGAATGTTTGAAGAAAAATCTATAAATAATCGTTCGTATATGTCCTACAACTCTCAAAAAGATGATGAATTTTAAAACATGAAAATCATTCTCAAATTTAAAACCCATCTATGATTCAGATAATAACCAAGGGGGTAAATTCCAAAATAATAATTATCAAAACAAATATAACTGTTGAAAATGTTAATCACCCGAAGCAATGCATGCTCGTATCTCTACAATGAGGGTTTAATTGTAACATAGACAAAGTTATAATGCGAGTCAGTCGCCAATAAACTCTCAAGCTGATTAGATCACTTGGTGTGTATTTCAATCTATGCGTTTGTAACGGTCATTCCCTTGAATAATAAAAACAACCAGCAGAGACAGAATTAGTCCGACTCTAAAAGAAGTTTGGGTAACAATAATAATTATAAAATTTCAGGAAATTCAGGAAATAATTATTATCCTAAAACTTCTCAAAATAATCATGGACATGGTAGCCAGAGTACTCAGAGTACCAATATTCCCCAAAAACGTCCCCGAGTTTCAGAATCAGATCAACAACGCAAGTCGAACCAATGGACAAATTTGAAAATTTTCAGACAACAGAATCCGACGAAACACAACAGCCATAAAAATTATAGGAAGAACAATTCTAAAAGAATCATCAGCAAAATTTGATTTTATGAAAAACACTATTGAATTAAATAAATATGAATTCCCAATGGAAAATATTACGGAAAAAAGTAATAAAACTTTTTCAAATGTTGTATATGATGAGGAATATATTTATGCCTTGCAAACAGATTTATCTGACAATAACATAGGAGACGATCACTTAAATAATGAAGAAAAAACTGAACTTCATTATTTAATGTCAAAATTTTTTGATATTCAGTATCATGAAGGTGAAAATTTGACTTTTACGAACGAAATCAAACACGTTATTAAAACAAAACATGAAGAACCAATTTATAGGAGACCATATAGTTATCCTTATACTTCGATACAGAAGTAGAAAAACAAATTGAGGAAAAGTGAAACAAGGTATTATCAGAAAATCCAAATCTCCTTATTGCAGTCCAATTTTAATGGTACCCAAGAAAAGGGATGCATCGGGCATACCCAAATTTCGTATGGCTATCGATTACAGGACTCAACAAAATAACTATTAATTATAAATTCCCTATTCCGAGCATGGACGAAATCTTAGACAAGCTAGGGAAATGTCAATATTTTACAACATTAGATCTTGCTAAAGGGTTCCATCAAATTGAAATGGATCCAGACTCTATTCAAAAAACTGCATTCTCCACTAAGAAGGGTCACTATGAATATACTAGAATGCCCTTTGGTCTTAAAAATGCACCCGCTACATTTCAGCGTTGTATGAATAATGTATTACGCGACATAATAGGTACCCATTGTCTCGTATATTTAGACGACATTGTAATATTTTCTTCTTTTTTTAAGAACGTCTCGCAAGTCAAATCTCAAACTACAATTAGATAAATGTGAATTTATGAAACGAGAAACGGAATTCTAGGCCACATAATTTCAACCGAAGGAATCAAAGCAAATCCACCAAAAATTAAGCTACAATAAAGCGTTTGAAAAATTAAAAAACTTTAAAAAGTAACGATCCAATTCTCATTTAATCAGATTTTGAAAAGAAGTTTGAATTAACCACAGATGCAAGCAATTATGCATTAAGTGCAGAACTATCCCAAGAAGGCTAAATAACTAAATCAACATGATTTAAATTATGCAGCTATTGAAAAAGAACTATTAGCTATTGTATGGGCGAGTAAGTATTTCCGCCTCTCTTTGGAAGAGGTTTTAAAATATTGTCTGACCACTAACCGCTTATTTGGTTACATAACATGAATGAACCTAATATAAAATTACAACGTTGGAAAATAAAACTTAGACAGTTTGATTATGAAAAAAGTACATTAAAGGAAAATAGAATTACGTAGCAGATGCTTTGTCAAGGATTACAAAGAAGGAAACTAAAGATAACAAAATTGAAGAAATATTTCAAAATGAAGACTATAGATACTACCGCAGCAACGGTGCATAGTGCACAAGAAGATAAAGGTGATTGCATACAAATTACCGAACGACCAGTTAACGTTTTTAATCACCAACTTATATTTGAACAAGGAAATCAAGATATTAACGAACTTACTCACTACTTTAATAAAACTATTAATAAAATAATTTACAGTGACATGACTGAAACTTTGGCAAAAGACATAATTATAAAATTTATATGTGGACACAATTTTGTTATGTACATTAATAATGACGAAGACTTTGCTGTTTTTCAACGAGCCTATATTAAATTAATTAAACCAAATACGGGAACGAAATAAATGAAAACTTCAGTTATACTTCCCAACTTTCCCACATATGCAGACTTTCACGAGAAGATATTAGAAATACATGAAGAGATAATACATCAAGGTTTAAAAAAACGTATAACAATTTTAAAAGAAGTTCGAATTAGCCACAGAAATAAGCAATTAAAATTATGCAATTAAAAAGCAGTTAAATTTTGCAGCTATTGAAAAAGAAATTATTAGCTATTGTATGGGCGACTAAATATTTCCGCCCCTATCTTTTTGGAAGAAGTTTTAAAATATGCACTGACCATTAACCGCTTGTTTGGTTACATAACATAAAGAAACCTAATATGAAATTACAACGCTGAAAATAAAACTTAGAGAGTTTGATTATGAAATAAAGTACATTAAATGAAAAGAGAATTACCTAGCAGATGCTTTGTCAAGGATTACAAAGAAGGAAACTAAAGATAACAAAATTGAAGAAGTATTTCAAAATGAAGACAATGTAGATACTACCGCAGCAATGGTGCATAGTGCACAAGAAGATAACGGTGATTGCGTACAAATTACCGAACGACCAGCTAACGTTTTTAATCACCAACTTATATTTGAAAAAGGAAATCAAGACACTAACGAATTTACTCAGTACTTTAATAAAACTATTAATAAAATAATTTACAGTGACATGACTGAAACTTTGGCAAAAGACATAATTATAAAATTTATACGTGGACACAATTTTGTTATGTACATTAATAATGACGAAGACTTTGCTGTTTTAAAACGAGCCTATATTAAATTAATTAAACCAAATACGGGAACGAAATAAATGAAAACTTCAGTTATACTTCCCAACTTGGCCACATATGCAGACTTTCACGAGAAGATATTAGAAATACATGAAGAGACAATACATCAAGGCTTAAAAAAACGTATACCGATTTTAAAACGAAATACTATTTCCCAGACGCTCAAAAACTTATTCAAAACATTATTAATTTGAAATTTGTAATTTATGCAAGGCAGAGCACAGAAAAGTTGATCTTCCTTTTGAAAAAACTCCAGAATCCAAAAATATTCGGAATAAATATGTTATAGTTTATTACTTTATTGACCAATGTAAATTTTTAACATTTTTAACTTTTCGGAAATTTTAAACGCAATTCCACGGATGCGTTTGAGAAGAACGGACAAGCTTGAATATAATGTTCCTTTGCTTTTCATAATTAGCTTTTTAAGTTCGCAGTTTCGGTAGACTGTGAAAAGTTAGGGAAGTTTTACTAGCCTCTCGGCTGTTGCCGTTGTGATTGGGCCTAGTTTTCTTTACCCTCCCAGAGGTCGATTCATCAGCTGCAAGATGCTGATACCGCTTGTTTAATGCGTCATCGCATTCCTGCCACAAGGGAATAGATTGATAGTCCATTTGTTCTTCCCACCTAGAATCCGTTTTTTGGGTCTACTTTGGTCATTACGATGTGGATAATCATAGCGTTTACAATAGTAAACTGAGTAGAAACTGAGCGATCTCAACAAGGTGGCAGACGGCGAAGAAATTGTGGGAATACTAAACAGCCGCACTACTCTATCGAAGAAGATTAAAGAAGGATTGCCATAGACTCGACTAAGACTCTCCAGTGCCTTTGGGTAATTATCGTCCGTTATTTAATATGCCTTGACAGTACCTAGGGCTTACTTTTATTTAGGTACGACGGCAAATGATTGAACTTTTTTTACATTTGTTAAATGGGGATCTGCGTCAACTAAGCTTTTAAAAAGTCCTAAAAAATTTTTGAAATCCGCATAATTGCCGCATTCGGCAACATCATGTGCGGGAGATACCTACTGTGAGACATGGACGTATTTAGACCCAAGTTGTTAGAGGAGCTCGAGTGATCCCTATCTGCGTCTGACCTAGTGTAAAGTGACCTAAGAAACCACCCGCTGAAATGCATAATTCTTAGAGATCCGCCTGACTCGCTATGTTCAAGCTGATTTCCTCGATTTCCTGTTGAAGGGTGAATGCCGTTTTTTTATTGTCGTTAAGACTTTTTAATCGACATTCCACGCGTGTGCGTGCGATGTTTCGCCTAACGCGGTCCAGCTGTTCAAGCAGATCATTTGTATCGGTATGGTCTTCTTCGACCGAAGAAGTCTTGCCTTTACGTTTTTCACCCATATTTAAAAAAATATGTTGGCAGTTGTACGTACAAGCACTGCGAAGGGAGTAGAGAATGTATGGTTATTATACCCGTTACTCGTAGAGTAAAAGGGTGTATTGTATTCGTGCAAAAGTATGTAACAGCTAGAAGGAAGCGTTTCCGACCCTATAAAGTATATATATTCAGTCGATATAGCCATGTCCGTCTGTCTGTCTGTCCGTATGAACGCTGAGATCTCGGAAACTACAAAAGCTAGAAGGTTGAGATTTCCCACACATATTCTTGGGCTTCCTAAGCAGCGCAAGTTTATTTCAAAAAGGTGCCACGCCCCCTCTAACGCGCACAATCGCCCACTAACGATTTTAAAATGTGTCTGGCGCCCACACCTTTAAAGATTTCCGAGAAATATAAATGCAGTTTTTTTGTGTATTTTTCAAATCGGACCATTCATTAAAAAGTTATTCGCAATCAAAAAAATGTTATATATCCATTTCCCTCGAACTCCCTTTAGCTGAGTGACGGGTATTAGATAGTCGGGACACCAGCCCGACTATAGCGTTCTCTCTTGTTATACCCTTGCAGAGGGTATTATAATTTCAGTCAGATATTGTAACGCAGTGAAGGAGACGTTTCCGACCACATAAAGTATATATATTCTTGATCAGCACCAATAGCCGAGTCCATCTAGCCATGTCCGTCTGTCCGTCTGTCCGTCTGTCCGTTTCTATGCGAACTAGTCTCTCAGTTTTAAAGCTATCGCAATGAAACTTTCCCAAAAGTCTTCTTTCTATTGCAGGAAGTACATATGTCGGAGCGAGCCGGATCGGACCACTATATCTTAAGGCTCCCATACGAATAATCAAACAAATATAAGAAAATTCATTGTAACTTTGCAGGAAGTAGGCGTTTTGATTTCTGACAACTTAAAAAGGTATTTCTTTTATCTGCAAGGGTATATAAGCTTCGGCTGGCCGAAGCTAGCTTCCTTTCTTGTTTTCTATGCACTAATGCACTGCTACTGCTGACGTGGCCGGGTTGATATGGAATGTCCATATGTGTTATAAGGTAATATTTAGATTATAAGAAGTACAAAGAGTTTCACAAAACTTCAGTTAAATCCCGACACTTTAGCGACTTTACAACTTATCAACTTTATCGCAGCAGACTCGATCAGCTTCTGTCGCAACTCTCCTCGCAACTGTTTCAGATTTTAGGGACTTCTGGTTACTTCAAAAGGACCAATAAACTTATTTGCTTTTTGCCAGGTACAAATTGGGTGACTTATATAGCGACTAAGTCCGATAGATAGACAGATTCTGGCTTTCGCTTTTTATCATAATGTTGTTTGTTTGTTTTTTGGGATTTCTGACAACTTAAAAAGGTATTTCTTTTATCTGCAAGGGTATATAAGCTTCTGCTGGCCGAAGCTAGCTTCCTTTCTTGTTTTCTATGCACTAAGGCACTGCTACTGCTGACGTGGCCGGGTTGATATGGAATGTCCATATGTGTTATAAGGTAATATTTAGATTATAAGAAGTACAAAGAGTTTCACAAAACTTCAGTTAAATCCCGACACTTTAGCGACTATACAACTTATCAACTTTATCGCAGCAGACTCGATCAGCTTCTGTCGCAACTCTCCTCGCAACTGTTTCAGATTTTAGGGACTTCTGGTTACTTCAAAAGGACCAATAAACTTATTTGCTTTTTGCCAGGTACAAATTGGGTGACTTATATAGCGACTAAGTCCGATAGATAGACAGATTCTGGCTTTCGCTTTTTATCATAATGTTGTTTGTATGTTTTTTGGGACTTCTTGATTTGATTCCTAACCTCGACTCTGATTTGGTTTCTCTCATCTTGAAAAACGTATACCATCTCGTTTTCCAGAAGTTTGATCATGTTTGTATCAGCTTCGTTTTTCGTCTTCACACCAAAAAGGACTTCAAAGGGTCTAAATTTGGTAGACGCATGAACATGAGAATTAATTATCCTTTGAACTTCAGGTACATACTTGTACCATTTGGACGGTTCAGCTACTGAAATCTTTTCCACCACAGGGATTATTACATGGTTAACGCGCTCTATTTGGCCATTTCCCCTTGGCACGCCTGTTGTTGCTTCAACGTATTCAATGTTACCATTTACGCAAAATTCCTTAAAACGGTTCGATGTGAATACTGATCCTTTATCGCTAATGATGCGATTAGGACTTCCGAAAATTGTGAAACAAGTGTCCTCGTCGACGTCAGTTGATTTTGTTGCGTAAAGCCAGGTATATTTTGAAAACGCGTCTTCTACCGCGAAGATATATTTGTAGCACTTTGATATTTGGTCCAACGAACCCAGATGATCGGCGTGATTTTCTGCTTTTTTCATAATTTCTTGTTCCATTACTTTAGGAACAGCAAGTAAGTCCTGACCGTCAACATGCTTGTAGATCAGATTTCTTTTAATTTTGTAGTCTCCGTATGGTTTTGTTTTCAAAATCTCTTCTACTGCTGCGAGATGATCATCTTTTTGCTGAGCTCGCTGTAATTAAATGTGGATCTCGGCTGAAGCTAGCATGATAGGGTAGCGGCTTAAGCTATCGACGTGTTTCATTCTAACCCCGGCACGGTGCTCCACTGTAAAAGTAAAGTCCTGTAGATACATAAGCCATGTTGAAACCTCCCTTGGTATGTCCATTTTTTGAGTCGTTTGCTTAAATACTGCGCAGTCAGTGACTAGTACGAATTGGATACCCAACAGATAGTGACGCACCTTTTTAGCAGCAAGATAAGCAGCCTTCACCTCTAAAATGTAGCTGGTTTCTGTTCTTCTGTGGGCGACGTCTTCATGCTCCAAAAAAACAAGGGTGCCACTGGTTGTCATGCTTTTGTAGCAGCATTGCTCCGAATCCGTGTTTAGATGCGTCTACAACTCTCAACAGCTTTGATCTGCTCCGTGTCTATTTTAAACTCAGCTTCTTGTCTTAGTAACTGAGTAAAAGGTCTGGCTAGTATGGCATAATCCTTGACAAATTTTCTAAAATAACCTGTCAGACCTAGAAATGCTTGAATTCCTCTTATATTCTTCGGAATCGGGAAGTTTTTAACCGCTTTTACTTTGTCGTGACCTGGCCAAACTTTTCCATTCGCATCTTCGTGGCCTAAGAATGTAATTCTTTGCTGTAGAAACTGGCACTTTGACCATTTTATTTGGAGACTAAACTTTTCAGCTTGAGCTAAAACGCGTTTCATGTTCATCAGGCACTGATCTGCTGTTGCACCAAAGACAAAAATATCGTCGACGTAAATTACCACCAAACCTTCATGTATAAGCTGCTGAAATATGAAGTTTATGTACAAACATGGCTGGCGAGTTGCAGAAGCCAAATGGGGCTTGTTGAACTCAAACAGTCCTTCCTAAGTCATTTATCTCAACGTGAAAGAAACCATTTTTAAGGTCCATCACTGTAAAGTTCTTTGCCGCTTGCATTTTTTCGAGGA
Organism: Drosophila lutescens; assembly: GCA_037075285.1. Taxonomy (NCBI): domain Eukaryota; kingdom Metazoa; phylum Arthropoda; class Insecta; order Diptera; family Drosophilidae; genus Drosophila; species Drosophila lutescens. Next base: position 15,134 of record JBAMCF010000985.1, on the reverse strand, counting down.
CATCTTCAACGACAGGAACCGGAAATCTTTCCTTTAGCACCAACGTTCTTAGCTTACGGAAATCGACACATAATCTATAGGAACCGTCATTCTTCTTTGCCAAAACCACCTTACCAGCTACATCAGAATGCAATTCTCGTATGATCCCTAATTCCAGCCACTCAAATATTTGCTTTTGAACAATTTTCCGCTCTGTCTCCGGCATTCTTGTAGGACTTTCACGAAAAGCGACTACTGCACAGTGTGGAACAATTGATAATTTGATCGGGCAGTTTATTTGCGTTTCTTCGTTGACGACATTGTATACTTTGTTAAATTCAGTTCGTTCAACTTTAGCATCTTCCATGTTGGTAAAATGGCAGCTAGTTCCGCTGATAGTAATTGTGAATTTTTCAATGAAGTCATACCCAATAACCGTGTCTACGTTTATATCTGCGTCAGGTACAACCAAAATAATGTTTACGGTTTGCAGTCTATCGACTTCGACTTTTGCTGTAAAATCACCTACTACCTTCGTCACAACATTTCCTATGCCGCTAGAAGTGTAACTATTCCGCCGCCAACATGGGCATCTTCGAAACCTGAAATTGCAGTCTTGGCCAGACAAGGTCGTACACTTCGCCGCGTTTGGATGAGGACAAGGCATACCCTGGACTTGGCAAGGTGGAAGGCTGCCATGTCAGAACTCAGAAAAGTCCTTCAATTGGCAAAATCTGAATTTTTCGTGAATCATCTCAGTGCCATTGATCCCAACCAAATGCAATCGAAATCTGAAAAGACAACCTCTTCACAGGTTTTCTCTTAAACGAAGCGATGGCACTTGGGCTGTCAGTGATTCTGAAATAGCAGATGTATTTGCAGATGATCTGGAAAACCGATTTACTCCGTCCGATTTCGCCACAGACCAGGAAGTTCGAGCTACAATATCTAGGTTTGGACTCTCTTTTGGTCCTCCTGTTGTTATGCGACCAGTGGATGAGGAAGAAGTCCGTGATCATACAATATTAAGCGATTGGTCCCAACAAAAGCTCCTGGTATGGATAAGGTAGATGGTAAAGTTGCAAAGTCACTACCCAACTCTGTCATTGCGCAGCTCTGCCTTCTTTTTAATGCGACACTCAACCTTGGCCATTTTCCATCCCCTTGGAAACGTGCTCTAGTTACAATGGTCCCCAAACAGGGCAAAGATCCTTGCTCCCCTGAGTCTTACAGGCCAATAAGTCTTCTGTCCACGTTTTCCAAGATTTTTGAGCGGATTGTACTTAACAGGCTCCTGGATATTGACAGCTTTAATGACGCTCTACCAAACCATCAATTTGGTTTCCGTAGTCGCCACTCCGCTGTCGAACAGGTTCACAGAGTCGTGAACCACATCCTAGATGCCTTAGAAGGTCATAAATACTGCTCGGCGGTTTTTCTTGATGTCAGACAGGCTTTTGACAGGATTTGGTATGAAGGTCTACTCTACAAATTAATGCCACTATTGCCTGAGGGACTCTGGAAGCTCATTGTGTCATTTCTGGACAATAGGATGTTTGCTGTTGACATCTTTCTGGACTACGTCTAATTCGTGCTGGTGTCCCACAGGGAAGCGTCCTTGGCCCGGTTCTGTACACAATTTACACTTCGGATCTCCCAAACCCAGTGGTTCGTGGTACTCTTCTTGCCACCTATGCAGATGACACGTGCTAAGAAGAGTTCAGACTTGCATCACAAAAGCACTACGGAGGATGCTTGGGGTGAAGTGGCATCATTACGTCAAAAATAGCGTTTTATTTCGTGACACAGGAGTACCAACAGTTACTGAGACGATAACTCAGTTCTCGAATCGATACAAGGATCGGCTTCTGGTGCATTCTAACCGCCTGGCTAGAGGTCTTGCCACACCACTGAGCCGACGTCGTGTACAAGAAAGTCATGTCGTTTTTTTTAGTAATCGTTTTTAATCTAATTTATTTACGACTAATCGAGCACCAGGGTCACACTTTTTAGTATCGTTTTAAAGCTTATTGTCTTGGGTACTATCGATGAATTTGGTAATTATTCGATAACATTTGTGGAAGCTGTAGCAAATTAAACGTGGAGGATCAAAGTGAGCATTTTCGGCATATTTTGCTTTTTTATTTCCGAAAAGGAAAAAAAGCGGTCGAAGCTCGCGAAAAATTGTGCGAAGTGTATGGTAAAGATGCCATGAGTGATCGCCAATGTCAGCGCTGGTTTGCCAAATTTAGGCTTGGAGATTTTGGAGTTAAAGACGCCGGACGTTCTGGTCGACCATCGGCCGTTTTTGACGAACAAATTCAGGCTTTGCTGGATGAAAACCGGCGTAATTCAACGCGGGAGATGTCAGAGAAGCTCAGTGTGTCGCATACAACGGTTGAAAACCATTTGAAGAAACTTGGCTACTTAAACAAGCTCGATGTTTGGGTTCCGCATAACTTAAAGGAAATTCACCTAACTAAGGACCGTTTTCTCGTCCGTACTTTAGTTTGCCTGCCGGGACAACAAGGCGATAAACCAAAAATCGTTTACTCGTCCTTATGTTAGCGCAGGTAGCGGCAAATTTTGTCTCGGTACTTCATCTACCGTGCCAAATTTTTGCGGTTGGATTGTGCGCAAGTGTGGCCAGACATTCGAGCGTTGTCAATCTGGTTCCACTCTTCATTCGAAAACAGCTGATTCTATTTACAGTTAAATATGAATCAAAATTGTTCCAGTCATCCAATTTATTTTACAATGAATTCACGCGCGATTTATCTTCAAACTCTGTGGGATATCGTCGAATTGTCTGAAGTGCGAACCTATCGGCGCAGATATCAAGTCCAGAGAAATTACTTCGATTGCACGCACGTAAGAATTCAATCTCCCGGGGGCGATTCCGGAGAGATATATCGAAATAGAAAAGGTTCCTTTTCTTTAAATGTGCAAGCTGTCTGCAATGCGAAATTAGAATTTCAGGATTTGGTGGCAAGGTGGACAGGATCATCACATGACAGCATTATTTTTAATAATAGTCATCTAAAATTTTTATTAGAAAGCGGTCCAGGTGACGGCGTCAGACTTCTTGTTTTCTAATATGTTTTTGTTCTCCGAAACCAGTTCTACAAGGATGGTCTCCCGTTCATCGGTATAGTTTTTACCGCGAAACTTCTTTTCTGCCGACATTGTTTTTTTTATTAGTTTGAAATTTTGTTTATATCAGCAGCTGTTAGTATGACTGTTTTATGGTATTTTTCGATAGTTTTTCGATTAATTTTTGACAACTAGTTAACTCCTCTGATGTGGGGTTGCCACCTAGTCTCAAATTATTGCTCATTTTATTTGGAGTTTTAAATGACGGACGAGAAAACGAAAACCGATTTGCCAACGGGATAAATTTATCCTTCCATTAGCTAAATTTTACTTTGCAGGACGGACGAGAAAACGGCCCTAAGCGTATCAATATCTGCCATTCTCTGCTGCAACGGATTAAAAACGATCCTTTTGTGGGTTGTTTACAATAATGTCCAACGAAAAAGATCATAGAGCAAGGAAGATGAGCCAGCCCAAGCCACATCAAAGGCCGATATCCATCAGAGGAAAGTTATGCTGTCTGTTTGGTGGAATTGGAAGGGTGTAGTGCACTTTGAGCTGCTGGGACTGAATGAAACCATCAATTTAGATGTGTACTGTCGCCAGCTATCCAATTTGGCGGAAAAAATTAAAGAAAAGGAGCCGGCACTAGCTAATCGCAAGGGTATAGTCTTTCACCATGACAACGCTAGGCCCCACACATCTTTGGTCACTCGGCAAAAATTAACGGAGCTGAATTGGGAAGTGCTATCAGATCCACCTTATATTCCGGACTTATCACCTTCAGATTACCATTTGTTTCGCTCTCTTCAAAACTCTTTGAATGGTAAAAACTTTGATTCAGATGAGGCTGTCGAAAACCACTTGTCTCGATTCTTTGCTGTAAAAGACCAAAAGTTCTTCGAGCGCGGAATTATGCAGCTGCCTACAAAAGGGACGGCGCAGGCGCCGCTCAAGACAGTCAATCAAGATACGCGAGCGGAGGTATATGTGCGACAAGTTAACAAGAGATCAAGAATACAAGTGCGTGGCCGTCAGAGTACCGCTATAACCGAGTGCTCTACACCCAGATCAAGAGACCAGAGTCAAGACGCTAGGACAAGGCTGAGACTGCAACGGTGAGATCTGAAGGACGAGAAAAGGACGAGAGCAGGACGAGAGAATGACGAGCTACCGGCAAGGTGAGCGCGGATCAAGAGTTTGTGCCAGGCGTCGGGGTTACGGTGACCCAGACAGACCTCAGGGAACACGGAGACACAGGTGGTCTCTCGATCATTCTGGTCGGACCCTAAAGGAAGGTTGTGCAGACTTTTTGAGTCCTACAAGCCGGGTGGCACTGGAGGGACGCCGTTGAGGAGCGACGCCGCAGGAGTCAACGAGGAGCAAGCATACAGCCGGAGAGCAGCGACGCAAGAGCCGGAGGGCAGCGACGTAGACAGCCGGAGTGCAGCGACGCCGTCGAGGAGCGTCGGCAAGAAACGCACCCAGTGAATCTTGAGCCAAGGAAGGCACCACGCCGACCAGGCGAGCCATAACAGCCAGCTGCCTAAGAAACCAATTCCAGCTTACTAAAGTTTTCCGATTTGTCCCAATGGGATATCTCTGCATTTTCGTGGGTCACGGGCAGTCACGCAATACAAATTTGGTGGGACAAACACACAATATCTCTGATACGTTTACGTAGCGATCAAACAGTTGAAAACAGTTCGTTACAAGCCCCAGCACATTTTTTGAATGGTGGTCCGCCTTCATCTTTCGTCGACCCAGATGTCTCAACTTTAATCGCTTGGATGGATGGCAAAGCGTGGCTTACTTGCAGCAGATCTTTTGGTACCGATGGAAGAAAGAATACTTAAGTTGAAACATGTAAAATTAATTTTCAATTTAAATTTTCTTTATAATGCTAATTTTGAGGGTGCGTATTGAATAACCCCATTATAATTTCTAGTATATACCAAAATCAGCATTATATTGTTATCGATCTCTGGTAACACTAAAGCGTGAACCACGCAGTTAATCCCTCTCTCTTATTTCTGATCTCGTAAGCTGTGGTTGATTGTGCTGTGCTAAATAAACGAAACTATAATTGAATATGAAATACGCTGATTTGTTTATTTGAACTTAGAATCCCAACACGCATAAATATTGGTTTCCCTTATAAGAGTTGTCTACTGTGAATACCTTCCAAAAACCCCCGTTTGCTAATTCGGCTTTTCGTTACCTATATAAAATATTTTCTCTAATTTCATAAATCTTAACCAAAACAAGAGAGAACGTTATAGTCAGGTAAAGGGAGTGCGAGGGAGATGGAGATAGAAACTTTGATCTCGCATAACTTTTTAACGAATGGTCCGATTTGAAAAATTTGTTATACATTTCGATAGGTATTGATAAACACAATAAAACTGCATTTTTACTTTTCCGAAATATTTAAATTTTTAAAATCGTATATAGGCGATTGTGGACGTTAGAGGGGGCGTGGCACTTTTTTAAAACAAACTTGCGCTGCGTAGGAACTCCTAGAATCTGCATGCAAAACGCCAATCTTCTAGCTTTTATAGTTTCCGAAATCTCAGCGTTCATACAGACAGACAGACGGACAGACAGACAGACAGACGGACAGACGGACAGACGGACATGGCTAGATCGACTCGGCTAGTGATCCTGATCAAGAATATATATACTTTATGGGAAACGCTTCCTTCTAGCTGTTACATACTTTTGCACGAATACAATATACCCTTATACTCTACGAGTAACGGGTATAATTATCATATTGGTTGTTGGAGAGCTATCTTTTAGCAATTTTTTGATCTATTTTTTTAAGAAAACAATTTTATTTTCTTGAGTTACACGCTAATCGATTTGGAATTTATTTACATGCTCAACCCAGTATGACATTCTATATTTAAACAATATGTTTTGGACAAAGTACTAATGTTGTAATGAAAATTAGTGTAAGGATTTCTGTCGAAAAATTAATTTGTTTGTTTGCAGCTGATATCTTACGCAGGCAATAAGAATTTGAAGAATTTTTTTGCACGTTTTTTTATGTTTCTTAAGTAGTTTGCAAAGGACAGTATACTGTTGCTTTTGCGGAAATTAAGGAAAAAAGTTATAATATTGGGTTGGCAAGAAAGTCGTTTTTTTTTAGTAATCTTTTTAATCTAATTTATTTACGACTAATCGAGCACCAGGGTCACACTTTTTAGTATCGTTTTCGAGCTTATTGTCTTAGGTACTATCGATGAAAATTTGGTAATTATTCGATAACATTTGTGGAAGCTATAGCAAATTAAACATCGAGGATCAAAGTGAGCATTTTCGGCATATTTTGCTTTTTTATTTCCGAAAAGGAAAAAAAGCGGTCGAAGCTCGCGAAAAATTGTGCGAAGTGTATGGTAAAGATGCCATGAGTGATCGCCAATGTCAGCGCTGGTTTGCCAAATTCAGGCTTGGACATTTTGGAGTTTAAGACGCCCCACGTCCATCGGCCGTTTTTGACGAACAAATTCAGGCTTTGCTGGATTAAAACCGGCGTTATTCAACGCGGGAGATGTCAGAGAAGCTCAGTGTGTTGCATACAACGGTTGAAAACCATTTGAAGAAACTTGGCTACGTAAACAAGCTCGATAACTAAGCGTATCAATATCTGCCATTCTCTGCTGCAACGGATTAAAAACGATCCTTTTTTGAAGCGGATCATTACTGGCGACGAAAAGTGGGTTGTTTACAATAATGTCCAACGAAAAAGATCATGGAGCAAGAAAGATGAGCCAGCCCAAGCCACATCAAAGGCCGATATCCATGAGAGGAAAGTTATGCTGTCTGTTTGGTGGAATTGGAAGGGTGTAGTGCACTTTGAGCTGCTGGGACGGACTGAAACCATCAATTCAGATGTGTACTGTCGCCAGCTATCCAATTTGGCGGAAAAAATTAAAGAAAAGGAGCCGGCACTAGCTAATCGCAAGGGTCTTTCACCATAACAACGCTAGGCCCCACACATCTTTGGTCACTCGGCAAAAATTACCGGAGCTGAATTGGGAAGTGCTACCACATCCACCTTATAGTCCGGACTTAGCACCTTCAGATTACCATTTGTTTCGCTCTCTTCAAAACTCTTTGAATGGTAAAAACTTTGATTCAGATGAGGCTGTCGAAAACCACTTGTCTCGATTCTTTACTGGAAAAGACCAAAAGTTCTTCGAGCGCGGTATTATGCAGCTGCCCGAGAGATGGTCATTAGTGGTCGAACAAAACGGCCAATACATAATTGATTAATTATAAGTCCTGATATAAATAAATCATCTTTGAAAATATGAAAAAAAATTACATGACTTTCTTGCCAACCCAATATAATATATATTAACCCAGATGAAGTAACATGCCCCACTGTGGCTCAACTACCCGCAGATTTCGGGATTCATTTTCTTTAACTATATGACGACAAACATGAAAACAATAACTATTTTCTTGTAAGGCGTGTTAATTAAAAATGTGACTACTTCGGCTTATACCAAAAAAAAAAAAAAACTCTTTTGAAGTGCCGTTGCACCGGTATCGATTAAGCACTCAACTTCGACATTGTTAATTTTAAAAAGCTTATTAAAGCGTTTGCTTTTTTGTTACCACCTGAACATTTGGCTTTTCACCTTTACAGTTCTTGGAAATGTGTCCCGAGCCACCGCACTTAAAACATTTCGTTTCGTGGCGTTTGTCTACATTCATTGTTTTATTACGATCACTCGAATGCGTTGGCTTCAACAGCTTCTCGATTTGTTCGTATCGTAAGTCCCTGAAGTTTTGAGCACTGACTATTTAACCGATAACACTATGCAGCATCTAAAATTTACCTCGTTGGATGCTATATTTTGAATTCGTTACGAATTCCCAAGTTAAACTGTGTTTTCCAAAAAGTTCCCCGACGCAAGGTTTCTTAGCACAAGGACCTTAAAGTTCGAAAAATGCTGAAATTGGCCAACTTTCCGGAGCTCTCAGGGGCAAACGGATTCATGGTTTGTTTTGATGTTAAAGTTTTTTAAAAGATACACTTTTTATCTTTCAAACCCCATGCAGAGGGTATTATAATTTCAGTCAGATATTGTAACGCAGTGAAGGAGACGATTCCGACCACATAAAGTATATATATTCTTGATCAGCACCAATAGCCGAGTCCATCTAGCCATGTCCGTCTGTCCGTCTGTCCGTCTGTCCGTTTCTATGCGAACTAGTCTCTCAGTTTTAAAGCTATCGCAATGAAACTTTCCTAAAAGTCTTCTTTCTATTGCAGGTAGTACATATGTCGGAGCGAGCCGGATCGGACCACTATATCTTAAGGCTCCAATACGAATAATCAAACAAATATAAGAAAATTCATTGTAACTTTGCAGGAAGTAGGCGTTTTGATTTCTGACAACTTAAAAAGGTATTTCTTTTATCTGCAAGGGTATATAAGCTTCGGCTGGCCGAAGCTAGCTTCCTTTCTTGTTTTAGAATTTTTTTAAGGGAGAAACAAATTCTAGAAAACGTAGTCAAAAAACATAAAAGTAAACAGCTGCGGTCAAAATAGTAGAATTGTTGCCGCCCTGTGTTTTCAAAAGTAGTCCGGAAGAATTTTCGCGAAACTTTCAATCGACACAGATGAGTTACTTGGAACTGGGTTATGAAGAGCTTGTTGCGTTAAAATGCTAATAAGATCGCCAATTTCACTGCCTTGTGTGTATGAGTGTGATTCTGCACTTGTGTGTATAGTATTTCCTTGAAATTGTTTGAAGTCTTGGTATATTTCATCACCTTCATCAATAGTGTCTAACTTGTCCGTTAGTTTTCACGAATGTCTTATTTGCAATACACTGCTTGATTTCTGCACCTTCATCCATTTCTGCAGGTGCAACTTTGTTTTTCGGCGAATTCTTTTCGTTTGTCTTTTTAATTAGCTTAAAAAAAAAACTCGATAAAGCTTATTTTTCCACTTAACTTTTAGAAATATCACACTTAAATCTTTTGTATTGGTTTGTCAACTTTAGTTTTGGATTAATCAGCTTCTCTCGCAACTCTCCTCGCAACTGCTTCAGATTTCAGGGACTTCAGGGATGCCAATCTGCAACTCTTAATGGGGTTGCCAGAAGTAGCATTTGGTATCTATCGCATTCTACATGTATGTAGACCCAAATAGAAACGAAATCAATTAAGCTTGATGCACTCAGCAATGGAAATAAAGAGCAGCGATGAAATTTCGGCACAAAAGATATCAATAAGAATACGCGGTTCCCAATGAAAATGAGAAAGCCAAGGAATGCAAATTGTGGTACAGCTTATCCGCGCAGATATAGCTGGTGTCGCTGTATTAGTTTTCGCATAACGTATTTAGGTGTCTGTGTGCGCTTGCTAACTTTTCCGGCGAATATCGCGACAAACCAGCGGGAAAGTGAGAAGTTGGTTTTTAGTGTTCTTGAAATCCTATTCCTTTGTGCAGGCAGTGGTGTGGAGATAGATAATTTCTGAGCGTCAAAAGGAGTGGGTTTCTGAATAGCATTTATGTCAGGCCACTTATGCGTTGTGTGACTTCTGTGGCACCCCGATTATAATACTTTTAAACAAAAAAATCACAAACTTTTAGTATTCAAAAATCCTATGATTTACAACAAAAACCAAAAGTCTTGTTCTCACATTTATATTTAATTTGTAGTATTTTTAAAATTCTGAGAAAAAATATTAATAATTTTTAATCAAATAAATTAAACTCAATAACTATAATCATATTTATTGATGATTTTAATTTATTTTACTCAATAACAAAACTTTCCGTGCCACACGGCTTTTGAATAAGATTCTGTGCCAATTTGATTTCAAAGCTACAAACCAGATTTTCTAAAATATTCATAAATATTGAATAAATAATACAAATAATAATAAGAATAATGACGGGACTCAAAAAAATTATTGAATAATGCCAAGGTCAGACGATTAAAATATTTGATCAAATTTATCAAGAATTGCCATTAATAATTAATAATAGATAATAAATCTATTATTGGTTTTTTACATTTTTAAACATTTTCTATGAAATAAAATAATTTGATCGTCTGATCGTGGCCTAAGCCATTTTTAAGTGTTGTTAAAAAATAAAAGTTCGTAGTATTGATAACTAGACATCGGATTATATGCAAAATCATATTTTTAACAGCTTGTCGAAATAAAATTTCGATTGGACTGAAATTCGTTTTACGTTAATTATAAGATTAAGCCCATGTTGTTTTTGCATATTCGACATATCTTGCATATCAAGAACATATCCAACATATTTTACGACATATTATCAAAGCAGGCTTTTGTCAGAATGATAAAATATTAAAAATCAGTACAAAGAGCGTTTGTTGAAAAGAAAGGCAATCGTATTTAAGGGATGGTTAAAAGACAATCTTGAATCTTGTTTTGGGTGGCAAAGACTTAAATAAAGGTTAACAATCATAATCCTCCTTGAACCGCGATTTCTTCTGATTAGCATAATAAAAATACACATCATCCATGGTTATGAGAGTTCTTAAGAAGTCGCTGTCCATCGAGGATCATTTTTACGTGGTTGTGGAGACTGGTTCCGTATAAAACCAAATTACTCAGATTTCTGGAATTTTAAATTACTCACCGACAAAAGAATAAAATTGACTGTTGAAGATATTGAAAAAATGTTGGTCACATATTGCTCCCCAAAGCACTAAATACACTCATATTGAAAACGTATTTTTATTGGTTTTTAATGAATATTTGTGGTGTATTGGCAAATATGGGAATTTCTTGCGTGAGGTTTTCAAAAAAAAATTTTTGTTTAAAAAGAGATCCAACCGCACTGGATTGCACTTCCAATTTCCCTGTGGATTGGCTAATGTGGCGGGTACAGTTTTCAAAAATTATATTGATTGGTTCTACCCTTTAAATTATAGAAATAGGCAGTAGTTTGATGAAAATGTTCAAAACGAACATAGGGTTTTGGAACCGATTTCCTTAAGTTACGGTGGTGCGATTGTATCTATTTTTATGTATACCCTTTCTGTCGACTACAACAATACATTTTTAATATTTTAACCATTAAGCTCGAAATCTATGTGCCTCTAAGACATAGAAACATATTCGACATATTTTGCATATTCTCGACATATTTTACATATTGTCGACATATTTTGCATATTGTCGACATATTTTGCATATTCCCATGCATAAAAAATGCATATTTGCGATATGTCGTTTCCATTCGAATACAAATTTAATATAGTGCCTAAATCCAAAATTTGGCAGTATTTGGAGCAAAAATGCAGAGAATCATATATTCCGATGTCTATTGATAACAGTTAACATGAAATCGAATTGCCAAAAAATACCTTTAATGATTACGGTCCCTGAAAAATGTTATTTAAAGGAAATATTTATTCGCGGGCAAAGTGTGACCCTAAGTTACAACGAAATGATGACCAATTATTGTCTTTCTTCGGAATGTTGGTATTATCAATTTCGAATTTCGTGGAAAAGTGAAATAAAAAAGTCAAAATAATTAATTTTAATCCAAAAACAAGAAAAAGGTGAGCGATAAAATAAATGTTGTCGTTTAATAATCTTAATTTCACCGTTACAGAGGTTAGTACCACAGATATTTTCGCCATAAATAAATATAAGCCTCCAGATGCTATCTTTAACACAAACTCTGCATTTCAGTGTCACTTGAAATGTATTTAATCTTCACCAGGGGTGAATGGTGGCGGTGTTCATTAAATGGTTGTATGAATAGTACTTCAGTATTAACTTAGTTGTTTAACCTAATCAATATATAATATTTATTTCAGCCAGCTGATTGAAATTTTTTGGGACCAGAACTGTTGCGTCTGCATTTTCCATATTTGATTTTTCTTCTCATAGTTCTCATTCCCGACATGTTTCAGTAAATGATCGGCCATGGCGAACTAGGCATAATATCTGTGAGAGATCCCTTAATTTTGGTATGGATATGTAATAATGGTAATGACTCTTATTATTATTCCTGGTCTTACATTCATATCTATCATTTTTGATATTTTCATATTGCGACATAAGAACATATGATACTTGATTATTAGATTTAAATTCAAAGAAGTAATCACGAAGACGTCCAGTTCGAGAGTGTCTTTTATTGGAGTAGTCATAAACATTCTTACCAGCTGAATCGATGTGAGCAGCGGAAGTAAATGCAGCGTTAGCATATTCACGTACACACATATATGCCCTCCCACCGGGAAAATTCCTCTGGAAAATAACATATTTTCATCAGGTTTCTCCATATAAGCGGAAGGGACTAAACCTCATTCACCCTTACATTTCTTCCATCTCTGGTTTCAAAATACACGGGGTACACAAAAAGTAAGGGGGAAATGAGGTTTCTATCAGGATCTCTGGCAGATGAATGCAGGACAAAATCCACTGGTTTTTCGACTTCCCGCATTATAGATTTTCCACACGTGCTCAGTTATGGTTTTCCTCTATTTGCAATATCTGCTTTTCCACACCCTCCCAGTTTTGGTTTTCCAATACTTTGCAGTATTTGATTTCCCACAATAAAAAATAACTTTTTTTCATGTAATATTTGCATGTGTATTTATTAATAATATTTACAATCGAAGCATTGGAATTAAAAATTGTTAATGCCTGAAGCATTCCCGGTTTTTGCTTGGCCAAATGCAGGTCTTAGGTATCCATGTCTTGTAAGCCTGTCTTCCGAAAATATCAAAAATAATTAGGATATGAATGTAAGACCAGGAATAATAAAAAGAGTAATTACCATTATTACATCTCCATACAAAATTAAGGGATCTCTCCAGAAATATGCCTAGTTTGCCATGGCCGTTCATTTACCCTCTGATCAGATGTTTAATGTCGGGGATGGGAATTATGAAAAGAAAAATCAAACACGGGAAATGCAAGCGCAACAGTTCTGGTCCCAAGAAGTCTCAATCGGCCTGGCTGAAATAAATGTAATATTTTGATTAAGTTAAACAACTATGTTAGTACTGAAGTACTATTCATACAACCATTTAATGAACACCGCACACCATTTACCACTGGTGAAGATTAAAAACATTTCAAAAGACACTGAAATGCAGAGTTTGTGTTAAAGATAGCATCTGGTGGCTTATAATTATTAATGGCGAAAATATCTGTGGTACTAACCTCTGTAACGCTGAAATAAAGAGTATTAAGCAACAAAATTTATGTTATCACTTACCTTTTTCTTGTTTTTTAGAATTAACCGAACGATTTTTCACTTTTTTCACTTTTTTGGACGAAATGTAAAATGATGTGACCCTGCATCATATACTTGATAATACCAAAATGCAAAATGCAGATAAATTTGGTGTTAATTTCGTTGTAAGTTAGGGTCACACCTGCCACGATCTGACGATCAAATTATTTAATTTCACAGAAAATGTTTAAAATTATAAAAAAACACTAATATTTTCCTTTGTAATTTTATGGCAATCCTTGATAAATGTGATCAAATTTTTTAATCGTCTTACCACATTACCCACATTTATTCTTATTATTATTTGTAAAAATTGTGAGTAAAATAAATTGAAATCATCAATAAATATTATGATTATAGACATTATGATTATAGTATTTATTTTAATTTATTTGATTAAAAATAATTAATATTTTTTCTACGAATTTCAAAATTACTAAAAATTAAAGATAAATGTGAGAACAACATTTTTTTTTGTGTAAATCATAGAATTTTTAAATATTATAAGTTGGTGATTTCTTGTTAAAAAATTTTATAATCGTAGTGCCACAGAAATCACACAGACGGCTGGCTCGATGTGTTAGTGAGCGAGAGCCAGCCGGCACCGTGGGAATGCATAGTCAGCATTTTAGCATGGCCGCTATGCAGGCCGTTGTCAACCAAATGTTGAGATTAATAAGTGTGCATAAATATGTGTATATATATGAACATATGTATTTAATGAAGTAAATAAGTAAAATGATATATCAAGTACTTCGCTCGCTACACCTCCCCGTTAAGTTATTAGCTGTAAAAAGGTTTTAATCTGTCTTTGCTTACTACTTGTTGCTTCTTTTTACTGTCGATAATTTTTATATTATTTCTATCGTTTATACTTACGACCTTAAGTGGTCCTAGAAAGTTCTTATCTAGTTTGTGCCCTGTCTCGTTTTTAAGTAAGACTTGATCTCCGACTTTTACATCGAAATTATTTACGTCTTTATCGTATAGTGTTTTTCGCTTTTCTTTTTCCCTTTCCAGCATGATTCTTGCCCGTTTGTATGCTGATTCTAACCTAAACTTAACTTCCTTAGCATAATCATCTATGTTATATATGGGATCTATTTGATTTATTTTAGAAATATCTATAAATTTTCGAGCTGGTCTTCCGAACACTAATTCGTACGGACAATAATTATGCGTGACTGATGGTGTTGTGTTAAAACAGTATGTGAAATATTTCAACCATATGTCCCAATCACTTTTGTCACTTGAAATATATGAACGGACATATTCGTTGAATGTTCGGTGACTGCGTTCAATAGTCCCTAAGGTCTGGTGATGGTGTGCAGTCGATGAGATGTTGTCAATTTTCATATATTTGCAAGTCTCTTATTATACTGTTTTTATACTCTGTGCCCATGTCTGTTAGAATGACTTTCATTGGTCCGTAAACGAGTATAAAGTTTTCGAAGATTGCTTTTGCAATGGAATTTGCGCTTTTATTCGAAATTGGTACCGTTACTAAATATTTAGTTAAATCACAATTAATTGTGTCTGCGTATTCGTTTCCGTCCTCCGAGCGTGGTAATGGACCAATAGTATCAATTAGTACCGTGTCAAAAGCGAAAGTAGGTGTCTCGGTAATAGTCATTGGTGTTTTTGTATGAGTGGTCGTTTTAGATTGTTGGCAGGTCTGACAGGTTTTCGTATTTAGTAATTACTTTTGTCATGTTTGGCCAATAGTAATGTCGCCTTATTTTTAATAAAGTTCTTCCTTATTCCTGAATGGACTCTCTCGATTGGATCATCATGAAAT
>JBAMCF010000984.1:0-38399 GCA_037075285.1 Drosophila lutescens | reverse complement strand
CACTATGGACGGCAGTCCATGTAGTGACGAAGCGCACAAGGAGAGTGTGCGAAGGCGACTACTATTATATAGCCGCAAAATTGAAAATCTGCTGTGATAGTCCGATCGTAATGAGTAATACACCAAATTAAAGGTATTGCTAAAACTTAAAGGATTGCATACCAAGACCTCATGAAAATCAATTGGTTTGGGAGAGAGTGCGGTAAAAGTGTAAAAGTGAAAATTTAGAAATTTGGATCTGTTGGGGCCGGTGGGGATAACTGCCCCCTCGAAATGTTTTAGTAGTTTTCCTATTGAAAATACCCGTCGAATGAGGGGTCATATGATTAAATCCGACGCTCCGTTCAAAAGTTATAGCCAAAATAAGATTTTCTTCGTCTTCCCAAAATGAAAATTTAGTTCTGTTTGTCAGTTTGTCAGTTTGTCCAAAACATGTTTTTTAAGTTTTGAAAATTTGATATGGCGTTCATCACATCGATATAAGAAACTTTTGTTCTACCACTTTTGGAAAAACCCGCTAGTTTAGCGGGAAAACAGCTATAAATAGCTAAAATTCGGAAAGCCGTAACTTCTATACTACTAAAGCTACAGACTTGTACTGCATTTCGTTTGAAAGGTATTCTTAAATGCTATAAACGCCTTCTATATGCAATTTGTGTAAACATAATAGTTAAAAAGATATGAACAAATTTTTTAAAACTTTTTTTTTAGGTTTTTTTTATTTTTCTCAAAAACGGCTCTAACGATTTTCTTTAAAACTTGAAACTGAATAGCCCTTGAGATTCTTTAAATTTTGGTATATAACACATTACTGTAAAAAGTCACGTTTAAGTTATTCAGAAACGAAAATAGCCACTTTTGCCAGCTCATAACAATTAATGCTGCCCAAGGGCCGTTCATTTACAACCCGAACAGATTTGGCCAAAAAAAAAATTTTACATTTCTGATTTGCCTGAAACTTTTTTTACATGTTCCATCCGGAAAATGAGCAATCACGTGTATCAGGATTAGTCGGAAAAAATTTTTTTTTTTTAAGTTTTCCAAAATTTGACAAATTTGAAAAAGTACCCTCTCATTGAAAATCTTTATCTCCGCGTGACTTCATGTCTTTTGCATTAATTCCTCTAAAATCTCTTCTTAAAAAAAAAATTAAAAAAAAATTAAGTTTTTAGTTTCTTAAAAATAAAAGCAAATTAAGATTCTAAAAAATTTTGTATTGAAATTTTTTTTTATATTTCAATGTTTGCGCTATATTGTTAGCTACAATCGGTTTTTGTAATCAGTTGGAGCCATTTTTAGTTTTTAAAATATTTTTTTTTTAACAAGGCCTCTGCTTTTTTCTATGAAAACACGTCGCAGCAAGTAGGGCTACTCTCTCACTCTTATCGGATCCTTATGGAATTCATGTTTTCTCATCGTTTACTAGTCCTTTAACAATTTTTAATGATTAAAAGTTAAGTTTTAAGTGTTTTAACAATTTCTGAATGACAAAAAGTATTTTTTTATGTGTATGTGCATATCCAAACTGTATTTTAGGGTCAAAGA
Organism: Drosophila lutescens; assembly: GCA_037075285.1. NCBI lineage: Eukaryota > Metazoa > Arthropoda > Insecta > Diptera > Drosophilidae > Drosophila > Drosophila lutescens. The sequence goes on along the minus strand of JBAMCF010000984.1, from coordinate 36,854 downwards.
ATCGTTAAAATTGTTTTAAACCGTTCCATTAATGCAATTCTTAAATAAATAATTCAATTTAAATGTAACAATTCTGATATCAACATTTGTGACGAAAAATTATTACACTCGTCATTAAATACACTTTCTAAAATTTTCTGATTCGGCACGCTGCAATAGAAAATGCCTGTGAAGGGAAAAAGGCTGGAATAGTTTGCTAGGGCGGGCCGAATGAGAAAATATTAGAAAGTCTATTTAATGACGAGTGTAATAATTTTTCGTCACAAATGTTGATATCAGAACTTTTGTACGTTGAAGGTGCGATCGTCACTAGTTTTTTACCTCGTTAAGAGGTGTTTTTATTTGATTATATATAAGGCATCGCAGAAGATTTGTAAAATTACTGTTGCATACTTTTATATTAAAGAAGATACGTTAGGGTAACTATATTATAATAGTGGACTAACTATTTAAAATAGGTTCAAGGTACAAAAACAAAACACACACATCCCGAAGGCGTAACTATTTTAATAGTAGCTTAACTATTTAATAGTACGCAAAGCAAAAACAAATACACTGACGACTATTTTTATTGTTAAAGTACTATTTTTTATAGTTACTGAACTGTCATCATTGGTCAATTTTACCAAGCAAATTTTTTGTGCATACCCTTGCTGAGGGTATTATAATTTCAGTCAGAAGTTTGCCACGCAGTGAAGGAGACGTTTCTTGGTAATACTCTAGTTTACGGTCCTCACCCCCAAAATTCTCGAAAAAATTATCCTCGACGGACCGCGAATTCTTAAGAATTTACATGCAATAAAATAAGCGCGGACTGCCATGGTTCTCTTGTAATCGAATTTCAAAGATACGTGTTTTGCTATAAAAATAAAGTAGCCTTTTCTATGATTTTGAGAAGTTTGCTATAAAAAACAACAGAGACAACATTATGCTTTTTTAGGAAAGTGCATACTGCAACACATTTTTTGCAAAGGCGCACTTGTCTTTCGTAGAGATATGCAAGTTTATTGCCTGGGAGCTTAAGGGGTCGACCTTTAAATTTCTGGAGCATGAACTTGGTTGGGCATCCCAAACAGTTGCGGACTATTCAAGCTTCCTTCGTGACATTTATATAGATTGGGCTAAAAAAAACAACAAATGCATTATCGGAGACTATGGAAAAACCGTTGAAGTTGATGAAACTAAGATTGGTAGAAGGAAATATAACTGTGGACGAGTCATAGACGGCCAATGGGTGTTTGGATGTATCGACCGTGAGTCCGGACAATTTTTCTTGGCTGCGGTCGAAGACCGCTCCAAGGAGACCCTCATTCCTCTAATCCAGGAGAACATCGCTAACGGGACCACCATTGTCTCCGATTGTTGGAGGGCTTATAATTGCTTAGGCGACAAAGGGTTTCATCATATGACGGTTAACCACTCCTTAAATTTTGTCGATCCCGTGTCTAAGGCCAATACCCAAAAAATAGAGCGTTTGTGGCGGGATCTGAAAGCTACTATTCCGCATTATGGAAGGAAAAAGGAGCATTATGAAGGCTACCTGGCTCGTTTCTCCTTTCAGAAAAAACATAAAGACCACACCACTTTAATTCACGGCATCTTTACAGCGATGGCCGATTTATACAATCCAAAGATCAAATTATTTGATGTAAGTTTAAAAGAAGAAAACTAAAAATTCGTGAACGTAAAAATTAATAAAAATCGTTCAAAACAAATTAGGCATAAAATTTAAAAAAAAAAATGCGTGATTTACATCAAATATATTCTCATAAATATTTAATCATAATTAATTAATTAATCTAATTACATCATTGGTTGAGAACATATCTCACAAATTCCCGCATTGTTTGGCAGACTTGGCCGTTCTAAACTGTGTCTCACTGGCATATTGATCTATGTTGTTCAAAATTCTCAAAGATAAATTCTTAATTTTTTAATCAATCAAAGGTATTTTTGTCATATAATTACAGGGGTACCAAAAAATTAAGACACATCATCTATGTTTTTATCAATACGCAAAACGATAACTTTTCCCACAACTATTTATCTACATTGTCTTTAATAATAATGCAAAATGAAAATTCTTCTGGGCAGTAAAGTTAATGACTGGCATAATAACCTTAAAAAAATCCACAGGAGAAATTATATTCCTATCACCAAAATTCTTATTTTAGCTCATAAAACAATAATTGTCGGTTATATTCGGACGGCTATGTTTAGTATGCAACCACAACATAAGCTGTAATCCAGAAATTTTCTAGGACAATTATGTTTTTGGCCAGACCTGAACGAATAAGGCTTAACAGATGTTAGTGTTAAGTTCGATGAGAGCCTTAATTTTTTTTGCCTCTTCCTTGCTCGTTGCTCCACGTTGGGCGCCACTTTTGTAACGATTCTCATGCAACCTGAGTTGCCAGTAATTAGACTTAATTTGATTGTGGTTAGCACTGGGACGTTTTTCGGCTAGGACTGCGTCGGATGGGGGGATCTTTAATCAAATCTAATTATCGAATTTTTCAAGAGAAATTTTTGTGCTAACCTAGCCAGGTGTTATAAATTTTAATTATGTTTATGCGTATTGTTTCTTATAGAGCCTGGTGTAAGTGCCCTTTATTACCCGCCCAACCTTGTTAATACTTTTCAGAATATATTGTGCATTAAACCTATAGTAAATAGATGTGCGCTTGTTCTTTTAGTACCCCATTATATTTATCTAATAATCTTTCTTCATATTAAACATTCAATTCAAAACTTGTTCTTGAAGGCATTTAACATAATATTAATAATTTCGCTCATTTCAGTAGTTCATTGTTCCGATTAGACATTTCTGGTAGTACTTAATTATTATTAATTTTCAATTTAGTTTTCTTTTCGTTTTAGTATCCTAGGCTTCATATGATTTTGCATTGGCATTGTAGGGTTAATAATCATGTTTACAAATTCATTTAAATTCTTTTCTTCTTTTTCTTTTAAATTGGAAACCACAAGTAAATGTAAAAAAATCATAAATCTAATTGTTTTGTCTTTTATCTTCTTTTGTTTTTACATATATGCTAGAATATTGTTTTAATATGTATGCTTGTTACCTTTTGATTCCACGTGTGCATGCAGGCCTGTAGCTGTGTGGGTGTAACTTATATAATAATTTAGGTTAAGTAGTATTATGGGGTATATAAAAACAAATATTTAGGTCAGAAGACTTGGTCGGTCGCTACTAATTTCGTTGTAGCCGGGCTTAATTCCAGATGTAGGCGTCTTTTAACAAATTTGCAGGTTCCAATATAAACCTTAATGTTGCTGATGAAAATTTAGTTGATCAGGCTTGTTTGCCTCCGCTGGCAATTTCCAACGCTGTTCTTGGAACGCAACCATAATCCGATCTTTTAATTTGTTTTGATAATAATATTAGGAATCCTATAATATTATTATTCATTTAAGTAAGACTCGATGCTCAATTTTATAAAGAAAATCAAATTACCTTCGCGGATTTTTAACACGGATGATTTTATATTTTGTCTCCACGTGGGTTTTTAAATAAACCTTCTACATTTTTGACGCTGAGTACGATCTGATTGAATTGGGAGACTTTTATCAACTGAATGTGCCAAATAAGCTTTTAACTGTATAGGTGGGTAACGAAGATAAGCCAGATAATAAAGTTGAAAAGCGAGGCTTTATCTAGCAAAGCGTTCGTTCTTGTACCTAAGCAACGAGACAAACACAGTGACTTTCAAAACTTCTTGGCTTTGCATATTTTGTCTGACCATCACAGACGGTTAACCACTCCTTAAATTTTGTCGATCCCGTGTCTAAGGCCAATACCCAAAAAATCGAGCGTTTGTGGCGGGATCTGAAAGCTACTATTCCGCATTATGGAAGGAAAAAGGAGCATTAGAAGGCTACCTGGCTCGTTTCTCCTTTCAGAAAAAAAACATAAAGACCACACCACTTTAATTCATGGCATCTTTACAGCGAAAAATCGCGCGATTTTTATACCCGTTACTCGTAGAGTAAAAGGGTATATTGTATTCGTGCAAATGTATGTAACAGCTAGAAGGAAGCGTTTCCGACCCCATAAAGTATAAATATTCTTGATCAGGATCGCTAGCCGAGTCGATCTAGCCAATCGCTTATATACGATTTTAAAAATTTAAATATTTCGGAAAGTAAAAATGGAGTTTTATTGTGTTTATCAATACCTATCGAAATGTAGAAGAAATTTTTGAAATCGGACCATTCATTAAAAAGTTATGCGTGATCAAAGTTTCTATCTCCATCTCCCTTGTATCTGATAGTCAGGGCACCCGACTATAACGTTCTCTCTTGTTTTTTTAAATTTTATGCCTAATCTCAAATTGCGCGATTTTTTTTTTAAATTTTATGCCTAATTTGTTTTGAACGATTTTTATTAATTTTTACGTTCACGAATTTTTAGTTTTCTTCTTTTAAACTTACATCAAATATATTCTCATGAATTTTTAATTATTTGCAGATGCAGCCGTTGAAGGAAATTAGTCCAATTATTTAATTCCCGATATGATATTGAGGTGCGGAATAATGTTAATGATTAAATAAATATAAAACAAGAGAGAACGCTATAGTCGGGTGCCCCGACAATCAGATACCCGTTACTCAGGTAAAGGGAGTGCGAGGGAGATGGAGATAGAAACTTTGAACACGCATAACTTTTTAACGAATGGTCCGATTTGAAAAATTCTACATTTCGATAGGTATTGATAAACACAATAAAACTGCATTTTTACTTTTCCGAAATATTGAAATTTTTAAAATCGTATATAAGCGATTGTGGGCGTTAGAGGGGGCGTGGCACCTTTTTTAAACAAACTTGCGCTGCGTATGAACTCCTAGAATCTGCATGCAAAATGCCAATCTTCTAGCTTTTATAGTTTCCGAGATCTCAGCGTTCATACGGACAGACAGACAGACAGACGGACAGACGGACATGGCTAGATCGACTCGGCTAGTGATCCTGATCAAGAATATATATACTTTATAGGGTCGGAAACGCTTCCTTCTCCCTGTTACATACTTTTGCACGAATACAATATACCCTTTTACTCTACGAGTAACGGGTATAAAAATTAGATTGTGTAACGCGAATTCTTAAGGAATGCTGTCCATCGAGGATATTTAATTCACGGCTGTGGGGTCTGGCCTGCTATAAAAAATTTTTCACATATTGCTCGAATTTTTCTGAACGCCTATTATTTTGACAAGGGATGAAAAGCCCTTATGTTTTTATAGCAAACCCTTCAAAATCATAGAAAAGGCTACTTTATTTTTATAGCAAAACACGTATCTTTGAAATTCGATTACAAGAGAGCCACGGCAGTCCGCGCTTATTTTATTGCATGTAAAATCTTAAGAATTCGCGGTCCGTCGAGGATAATTTTTTCGCGAATTTTTGGGGTAAGGACCGTAAACTAGAGTATTACCATATTCTTGATCAGCGCCAATAGCCGAGTCCATCTAGCCATGTCCGTCTGTCAGTCTGTCCGTCTGTCCGTCTGTCCATTTCTATGCGAACTAGTCTCTGAGTTTTGAAGCTATCGCGATGATTGTAACTTTGTAGGAAGTAGGCGTTTTGATTTTTGACAACTTAAAAACAAGAGAGAACGCTATAGTCGGGTTGGTGTCCCGACTATCTAATACCCGTCACTCAGCTAAAGGGAGTGCGAACGCTGTACTCGGGTTGGTGTCCCGACTATCTATTGGGGCTAAAGGGAGTGCGAGGGAGATAGATATATAAACAATTTTGATTGCGTATAACTTTTTAATGAATGGTCCGATTTGAAAAATGTCTTCTACATTTCGATAGGTATTGATAAACACAATAAAACTGCATTTTTACTTTTCCGAAATATTGAAATTTTTAAAATCGTATATAAGCGATTGTGGGCGTTAGAGGGGGCGTGGCACCTTTTTGAAACAAACTTGCGCTGCGTAGGAACTCCTAGAATCTGCAGGCAAAATGCCAATCTTCTAGCTTTTATAGTTTCCGAGATCTCAGCGTTCATACAGACAGACGGACAGACAGACGGACAGACAGACGGACAGACGGACATGGCTAGATCGACTCGGCTAGTGATCCTGATCAAGAATATATATACTTTATGGGGTCGGAAACGCTTCCTTCTAGCTGTTACATACTTTTGCACGAATACAATATACCCTTTTACTCTACGAGTAACGGGTATAACAACATTTTTAATAGGCCATAACATATCTGAAATCTCTGGAACTGTACCGATCGTGTCAGCATTAATATACAGGTATTTATTTTACCTGCGAGGGTTCACAGAAAAAAATACCAAAATTGGTCATCAATCGGGTATTTTTTCATATCAAAATTGGTTCCATATGTGGCCATATTAAAATTATATTTTCGAACATACCAAATTGGTATTTTCGAACATATTAATGTGGTATTTTTCAAAACGGATTGTTATGCGCACATATAAAATTTTGCTACAAAATTATGGGAAATGTAGGACTAGAATGATATTTTTTCATATCAATCTGATTTTCTTTCATATGAGATGGATATGGTTTTCATATCAGAGGGATACGGTTTTTAATCTCATTATATAAATTTATTTGATTTTTTTAGCTTATTGTAATTAAATAGAGTGCAAAACCTTAGTAAATTCAAATAAATGATTTATTTTACAAATATTGGAATAATTAACATGAATCGAGAACTTAGCTATAAAAGAGAGATCACTCTGAATCCGCACTCCAAAAGTATCTCGTTTTGCTTAGCGCCAGAGAGTCCTTCTTCTTTAGATGACTCCCAGCTAATCGGGGCCGTACATAGTGCCCAATTAGGCATCCTAATCACCCATTTGACAGGGGGTCCCGGGGCTCCGGCTCATGCGGTCAACGGCGTCTTTACAGACCCCCGAAGATCGCATTCCAGTTTCTAAAAAGTAAACAAATGCCAGTTAATGAAACATCAAGTAAATTGAATTGAATTATACATACTAACGATTTGCAAAATTTAATAAACAGCACACAATTTTTCACTTTGTAGTTTAACTTTTTCGTATAATGCAAGTGTTACCGCGGCGAATCACACAAGAAATGCATTTAATACCATAAGTACTCACAAATTGAGAGTCACAGCCATACTATTTTTTCGAAGACTTTTCGATGTCCCGCTTGATATGAGAAACATATCAATCTTTCAAGTATTCATATTAATACCTTACGGATTCATATCAACATTTTTAATTAATATGATTTCGTATCATATTGGTGTGAATTCGGTATGGAAAAATTGATATGTACAAATTGAGGTGACAATATCAATCGGGTATTGTTCCGTTTTTTTCTCTGTGTATATAAGCTTCGGCTGGCCGAAGCTAGCTTCTTTTCTTGTTTCATTTGCTTCAAACTAGTTATATTTATACCCGTTACTTGTAGAGTAAAAGGGTATATTGTATTCGTGCAAAAGTATGTGACAGGGAGAAGGAAGCGTTTCCGACCCTATAAAGTATATATATTCTTGATCAGGGTCACTAGCCGAGTCGATATAGCCATGTCCGTCTGTCCGTTTGTCCATCTGTCCGTCTGTCCGTACGTCTGTCCGTCCGTATGAACGCTGAGATCTCGAAAACTATAAAACCTAGAAGATTGCAATTTTGCATGCAGATTTTAGGAGTTCCTACGCAGCGCAAGTTTGTTTCAAAAAGGTGCCAGGCCCCCCCAACGCCCACAATCGCCATAAACGATTTTCAAATGTGTCTGGAGGCCACATCTTTTAAGATTTTAGAAACATATAAACGCAATTTTATAGTGTTTATTAATACCTATCGAAATATAGAAGACATTTTTCAAATCGGACCATTCATTAAAAAGTTATACGCAATCAAAATTGTTTATATATATATCTCCATCGCACTCCCTTTAGTTGAGTTACGATTATTAGATAGTCGGGACACCAACCCGAGTACAGCGTTCGCACTCCCTTTACCTGAGTGACGGGTATTAGATAGTCGGGACACCAACCCGACTATAGCATTCGCTCTTGTTTAACTACGATTTTATCAATGCCTCTTAGGCTAAGAAGATCAATGAAAGGTATTAAAAATGAAATGAATAAAAAATTGAATTGAATTCAAAAGGGAAATAGCCTTTGCTTGTTCGGTCATGAACATGTACACACAAAAAAAATCACCGTAAAATCGATATGGCCATGTTAATTTCAAGTCATATAAAACCCAGATCGTTTTTATTTGAAATACCCTTTTCGACCAGGTCAAATTTACCTGGCCTGATATCAAATTAAAATTGATCTTAAATAAGCTAAAATTGACCTACGTTTCATATCGATTTTTTTTGGTGTATATAACTATCACCGTGCCTGTTTCATTAAAAAAGTGTCGGTCAACCAGTTCACATCGTGTTCTAACCTTGCTAACGTAGCTATCAGATGTGTCCCAAAAATCTCTTCTAACCGAATCATCCTTGTTTGGCGTCCAAATTTGGTTGCAAATTAGAAGGTCTTTGGTTGGAAGGGATTTTTTTTTACACATTTACTGTTATAAATAAAGTTCGAAATGGATAGTGGAAGTGACGTTGTTGGTGATACATCGATGTCTTTATCATCAAACTGCTCGTAAGTATGTAAATTGAATAAACTACACAGACTTTAAGCATAGACTTTAAAGTGCTGTCGAGGATGGTAGTGATTTAGAGAACGCACAATTGTCGTTTATCCTAACTGAGGATATTGGATCGATGTCTTCTTCATCATCAAACTGCTCGTAAGTATATTGAATAAGCTATATGGATTTTACCCTTTTTTATTTTGCTTTCCAATTAATATCTAATTAATATAATATAATGTCTAATATTTTCCGTTAATCTTAACTGGAAAATATTTTAAGATTACACAGTCTGTAAGTACCAAGAAAGCTTACTTTAGAATTAATCGAATACAAATATTGTTAGTTAATATCGTTCATATCCAATTCAGGTGTCTGAAACAAACCACCAAAGAGCGTGTAATGGCGTTTTGGCTGCTTGCCAATTTTGTCCATCCACTTCTAATTTCATAAACCACCTGAAGGACAAACATTCCGCCGAATATGACGAATATTTTGAAGAACAAGAAAGGAAGCTAACTTCGGCAAGCCGAAGTTTATATACCCTTGCAGTTAAAATAAAAAGTCAAGGAAAGCAATGTACATTTTTATTTTTAACAGTGAACTTAACGCGTTGTTCCGTTTTCTTTAGATTATTTCAAGGCGCTAATTGTTAACGATATACAGTGGCGGCATTTTGAATAATTTGTAGAAATTTTTAACAATTTTTCAAATAAAACTTTTGATATTGTTGAGCCTAACAAGAAACTGTTTTCACGTTGATCTGTTTTAGCGTTAAGCTGAACCGAAAACTTTTTTATTATTTATTATTATTATTAGCTTTGAACTTAACTCTGAGCACTGAACTGAACACATGAACACTTTGAACTCAACTGAACTGAACACGTTTTGGTTGTCATGATTTCTAATTGTTCAAAATCACCACGCCTACATAAAATTTAAAATAAAAAAATCTTACTATTCCTATGAGAGCCTTAAGATATAGTGGTCCTATCCGGCTCACTCCGACATATGTACTACCTGCAATAGAAAGAAGACTTTTGGGAAAGTTTCATTGCGATAGCTTTAAAACTGAGAGACTAGTTCGCATAGAAACGGACAGACGGACAGACGGACATGGCTAGATGGACTCGGCTATTGGTGCTGATCAAGAATATATATACTTTATGTGGTCGGAAACGTCTCCTTCACTGCGTTACAATATCTCACTGAATTATAATACCCTCTGCAAGGGTATTAAAACAGCAACTTTCTAAAAGGGCAAGAAAAGGTGGTATTAGGCAGGCAGCGTTTGACGAAAAAGTCTTAAAGTTTGTCGTGGTTTCGTTTTCGCCGTTGTCTATTGTGGAGAACCCATCCTTTGAAGCTCTTTTCGAAGAAATGCCTGTCAAGGTTCCGGGCCGAAAAATGTTGACGAAAATACTTGATGATAAATTTGATTTTCACAGAAGTTATTTAATTAACTGTTTAAAACAAGTAAGTTACGTCTCCACAACAGCAGATATTTGGTCGACAAAAAAGAAATCCTTCTTCGGGTATACGTGTCACTGGATCGACCAGAAATTTGTAAGGCAATCGGTTGCTTTGGCGTGTAGGCGACTTTTTGGAAGTCACACGTTCAATAGAGTTGCTGAAACTACGCAAGCCCTTAATGAAGAATTTTTTCTACCAAACGACCAAATTGTCTGCACTATCACCGACAATGGTAGCAATTTTGTCAAGGCGTTCAAAGACTTTGGATTGGAGGGTATGTTTATATCAAACTACTATATAAAAGGCTGTATATAAAAAACGGTCAGTAGCTAATTTCACCCAGAACGGATTGACATAAAAATCTAAAAAAAATCACATTAATTACTAAAACGACCCCAAAGTGCCCCAAAATTCGATTTGTTTTTTTTTTTAATTTCTTTCTTTTGCCATTTCTCTGTTATAAATGTTGTAAAATGTAATGTTGTTAAAAATGTAATGTTCATAATCTTATGGCATACCCGCCAATAACTGCATTTAAATTTTTTTGAGATTTAGCATCCTTCACCAAGTCCCCAATATTTTCAAATTTTGTTGTTCCAGTCTGACGTCATTGCCTGCACACACGTATGTACATGTACATTCTGCTGGCGCACTTTGCATAAGTCGTACATGTATGTACATATGTATGTATGTATGTCATACCATAAAACAGTCATACTAACAGCTGCTGATATAAACAACATTTCAAACTAATAAAAAAAACAATGTCGGCAGAAAAGAAGTTTCGCGGTAAAAATTATACCGATGAACAGGAGACCATCCTTGTAGAACTGGTTTCGGAGAACAAAAACATATTAGAAAACAAGAAGTCTGACGCCGTCACCTAGAAACAAAAGGAACAGGCTTGGAAGGATTTAGCGGAACTCTTTGACGCCAAATCTGGCGTAAGCCGCCACTACAGTGCGTAAAATCCAAGAGCTATTAGAAGCTTAACCCATGGCTGTATTGTCGTTTCCCTGTAATAATGGTTTTTGATTATATGGAATTAGTTAAACCAAATGAATGCTCTTACTTCTTTACTTTAGATTCAAGTCGCAAAACAATTTTTTGCAAAACAAATAGTGCCGTGCTTTTACACAATCGAACCCTTTTAACAAATTCTTCATCACTGTAATGTTGGACTTGATATCTGCGCCGATAGTTTGAAGATAAATCGCTCGGGAATTCATTGTAAAATAAAAGGAATGACTTGAACAATTTTGATTCATATTTAACTGTAAATAGAATCAGCTGTTTTCGAATGAAGAGTGGAACCAGATTGACAACGCTCGAATGTCTGGCAACACTTGCGCACAATCCAACCGCAAAAATTTGGCACGGTGGATGAAGTACCGAGACAAAATTTGCCGCTACCTGCGCTAACATAAGGACGAGTAAACGATTTTTTGTTTATCGCCAAGTTGTCCCGGCAGGCAAACTAAAGAACGGACGAGAAAACGGCCCTAAGTGTGACCGCGCAAGGGAAAATTAAAATACCACAGTCATTTAAAATGCGCGGCTAAAAAATCGATTATATCCCAAATCTTTTCTTTTGAGTCTTTTTTAGGTAAACGTTAAATTTAAAATATCGGTAGACTTACAGAAATCCCATTAAGCTGATTTTTACAGTCGAAATTTTCCTTAAAATTGTTTTTTTTTTATGATGCAAAAAACTGATCAGCAAACTATTTATTAGTTTTTAAACGTTGAGATATTGACAAATTGTTAATATGTAAAAAACATTATTTCGCTCCGTTGCACACACACATGGGCGAAATATATATAAGCCAAAAAATGAGTTTTTTATAAACACAATCCCTAGATATATGCGTTTGTGTGCATTGCAGCTGACTAAGGAAGTTAGATTCGCTTAAATACAAATAAATGATAATACTGATATCCTTTTTCTTAAAGAATATTGCATTTACATTTCCACAACAGATCGAAGACATTTTCTTACAGATTTTTGTGTTTCAAAATACAAACAGCATTGAAAGTATTCAAAAAAAACGAAATATTCAAATCAATTGATTCTCTTACCCTTCCTTACACGTACCTCATATTGTTTAAACAAATGGAAATATTTAAACAATTTGATTCACGGCATCCCCTTCCACCTGCCTTCCTTATTATTAATATTATTCTAATCAAGGTGAAAAATTAATGAAAACAAAAATACTTGAACAAAATATCAATGGTAAAATGCAGTATTATCGATAAAGCATTATCGATAAAGTATTATCATAAAGCAAAACATTGCTTCGCATAAATATTGGTTTCCCTTATAAGTGTTGTCTACTGTGGGTACCTTCAAAAAACACCCGTTAGTTAAATCGCCAACAGTATTTGGTTTTTATTTACCTTTTCGTTACCTATAAAAAATATTTCCTCTAATTTCTTAAATCTTAACCAACATTATCATATTGGTTGTTGGAGAGCTATGTATATCTTTTAGCAAATTTTTGTTCTATTTAAAAAAAAAAAAAACAAGTTTATTTTCTAGATTTACACGCTAATCGATTTGGAATTTAATTACATGCTCAACCCTGTATGACATTTTATATTTAAGCATGTAACGACCCTGTTTTGGGAGGCGGTATAGCTCGCCGTGGTCAGGGTTCGTGACAGATATTTATAGTTCCTCTACAGATTGATTTACCTCCCTTTCCCCAATAATAACACAGAGGGATAGAATTATAAAGTAGGCGTGTATTTCGTAGTGATTTGGACAGTGGGTTTTTGTCGGGTGATGACGTGTAGGTGAGTCGACACTGCTTGCTTCGGTGGTTCGGTGATACGGGAGGGCCGAAGACCGGACTGCTTGCTGTCGGTTTGGTTGTGTGAGGAACTGCTTGCCGCCGTTGGTCCGATGTTACGGAAGCGTATGCGATGAACTGCTTGCCGTCGTTGATCCGATGCTACGGAAGCGTGTGTGATGAACTGCTTGCCGCCGTTGATCCGATGCTTCGGAAGCGTGTGTGATGAACTGCTTGCCGTCGTTGATCTGATGCTACGGAAGCGTGTGTGATGAACTGCTTCGTGGGGTGTCCGTGACGCTATGGAAACGTGTGTGATGAACTGCTTCGCGGTGTGTCCGTGACGCTATGAAAGCGTGTGAGATGAACTGCTTCGCGGTGTGTCCGTGACGCTATGAAAGCGTGTGATATGAACTGCTTCGCGGTGTGTCCGTGACGCTATAGAAGCGTGTGAGATGAACTGCTTCGCGGTGTGTCCGTGACGCTTGGAAGCGTGTAAGATGAACTGCTTCGCGGTGTGTCCGTGACGCTATGGAAGCGTGTGAGATGAACTGCTTGCCGTTGTGGGTCCGATGCTACGGAAGCGTGAGTGCTTGCCGCCGTGGATCCAGTGCTACGGAAGCGTATGAGATCGTGTCGGTGCTGCGGGGTGGGCCGAGTGATCGTGTTGACGTCGCAGATGGGCCGAGTGTCCGTGTCGACGCTGCGGATGGCCGGGTTGTCGCGTTGACGTTGCGGGCGGCCGAGTGACCGTGTTGGCGCTGCGGGGCCGAGTGTGAATTGCTTCGTCGTGCGTACGTCGTGTACGTCGGGTTCGTAGTGTTCTGGGTCTTGGGAACGATCTACTTGGATTTCTAGTGGGATTCGGGAATGTAGGGCATCGTTAGTTTCGGTCTGCCGGGCATCGTTAATGTCGACCTGCCGTTTCTACATCCGTTTCGTTTCCGGGTCGGAAGCAGGAAACGTGACGTCTGGGGGAACTCACTGAGGTGGGCCTGAATTACGTAAACCGGGCCGCCTCAGTGATCACGACTTGGTCTGAGCTGATTTCAGGGAAACCACATCGGGACGCCAGTGATCCTCACCAGGTCGCAGAGCCGATTTAAAACCGCACTCTTACGGATCCACCACCAATACCAAGATTATCTACCAGAACATTTACCCGGATATTTCTCCTTGTTGCTGATGTTTCCTCGAAGATCGTCGGAACGCAAGTGACTCATCTGGGGTCTTTCCTCTGCTTATATAGGCCCCGTTGAGTGTGCCCAGAGCGGTCGATGTTGAGAATACCGCTATCGATAACTCGTTATCGGTTCCTCAATATAGCGATGGTACTAGGTTATCGAAGTATCGTAAGGGTTAGTGTTCAAGAAGAACACTTTTTATATTAAATCTAATACTTTACGAGTTCGTTACATGTCAATATGTTAATTGATCTAGAGCCGTAAATAACGATCTGTAACTCAAACCCTACAAGGGTGCTGTGCTAACACTTGTAATCTTAAGTACAGGCCACTTGAGCCTGACCATAAATATAGTTCTCACACTGTACAAAGGGTCGCCTTGCAGGAGACCGTTGATAAGGCTCCCGCTCAGGCAAACAGATGTGGTCTCTGCGTAGACCATAGATAAGTATATTATAAGAATTTAATGTTAGTTACGTAAGCGAAGACTTAGAAAAATAAACTCAGTTTTTATACAGAACTCAAACGTGAAGGTTGCTTTCCTTATTACAGGAATCCCTTTCATTTTGGTCATTCGAGCCTTTGATTCCTTGCGGAACAATTGGCCAGACTACTCTGCAGTTTTCCCCCACCAGTGGTAAGAGACTCAGAGATATTCTGCACCTTAAAGATTCTGTCAAGTGCTAGACACTTGCAGCTACAGGTTGCAAACAGATTCACACGATTGTTTTCCCCCACCAGAGGTAAGAGACAAAAGTGTTGAACGAAATAAAAGCAAAAAGACAAGCAAAGAGTCTTTTTTGTTTTTAAGCACCTTAAAGATTCTGTTTTTTAACAGCTACAGGTTGCTAAAGTCGGAAGGGCGTTTCCGAGGCCTTAACATCGGATTAATATATAGAGAAATATAGTGATTTATATATTAAAACCAATAAGTTGGTAAGGCGTGTCCGTGGCCAAAACAGCGGATATATATACAAAAAAAAATATAAAAATTTTGTGAAAAGTGCATTAAAAAAAAAAAAGTGCCCACAAAATAACATTTGTAATAAGTGCCTAATTACAAATGCAATACTCTTGCATTGGAAAAAGAAAAAATCCACAAGGGAAATAAAATTGCGCAAAATCCAAAAATTTGGAAAAATAAGGGTGAAAAGTGCCTACAAATGCTATAAAGCCAAGAAGCTATAAAGCATACAATTAAAAATCCGACTAAATAGAAATATTATTATTAAAGAAAAAGTGCACAAAAAAATAATAATATTACCATTAGTTTTGACTATGGTTAACAAAAGCCAGCAATATAAAGATAAATATTGCAAAAGGACCTTGAATTGAATCGCAATTAAGCGTTCAACTCCATTAATTTGGATTATGGGAAAATATATTCCATTGGGCTAATAGCCTGCAGATGCAATATTGCATTTTAAACATCCCGAAACTGGGACAAATATAATACATCAAGCTACCGAGAGGACGATCTGGGCACCACAACTTAATTTCACCTTGGAAGGAAGAAGACTTGCTGGCTGACCGCAGGACCTGGACACCAAGGGAAGTCGTCGCCAAGAATCATCGAAATCGTCGCTACAAGAACGTCGTCGACAACATCCTTGGAAAAACGCTATCGTCAACAATGGGCTAAGTCAACGTGATCAACAGATAAGTTCGATATTAGTAACTGATATAGTTGTAAAAAGCACGATGTTGTCCGATATTAGTTACTTTAGTGCAAAAGTGGCTTTCTTAGAGAAAGTCGAGCAATTAAACAAATATCTCGATGAGACAGTGAATAATTTGAGTGGCTGCAAGGATTCTCTTAACATAAGAAGAAATGAGATTAACTATTTAGCTACAAAATGGTTTAATGTGGTGGAAAAGGCTAGATGTTATTTTGAACGCAATGAATTTGAACGCATTATTGATGAATTAGAATTCGATGTTCAAAATATAGTAACGGCCATAGAGAAAAGATTCCGCATTGAAGAATATTTTCCTGTGGTTGTTAGGGAAGAGGAGTTTCTTACCCTGTCAGAGAAACAGTTTTCTAATTATCTCGATGAATTTATTTGTTGCAATGAATTCAAACATAAAGAGAATAGTTTAGAATCAAATAGAATAGATTCACAAGCTTTATTATCGAGTCCATTAAAAGATAAAGAGTTTGGTAGCTTAACGATTTCTAAAGGATTAGAAGATAAAGAAATACACTGCCGTAATATTCCGCCGGCAGGACTTCACTTTGAAGGTGAGGTTGTTTTTAGTTCACCATCCGTGTTACTTGAAGTAAAAGATGTTCTTACAACCGTTCATTTAGTAGAAGAAGAGTCAATAGACAAAGAATTAATGAATGGAAATCCTATGATAGTTAGGATATGCTACGCACACTTTCGGACCAAGTTATATAATTATAAATTTGTGAAGCAAAGTAGTTTCTATTTAAGAATGATTTGGTGCCCATTAAAACTATGTCTGTTTAATTATACAGTGAATGTTGAACGGTTAAAGAATAAACAAGAATACATGAAAAGTTATCATGTTAAAATTAAAGATTGATTATATAATGATTATGAATTTGATAATAAAATCCAAGACCGTTGCAAGGTGTCTAAATATATAAGTTAAAAAGCAAATACAATATGTCGAATTAAATATACAGTCCACTAATTTTATATTTGCATTTTTAACAAAAAAGAATCTATGTAATTGATAACCCCTACACCGCATCTTGCTCGCCCTTGGCAGAATGTTCAAGAAGAACACTTTTTATAATAAATCTAATACTTTACGAGTTCGGTACATGTTGTAACGACCCTGTTTTGGGAGGCGGTATAGCTCGCCGTGGTCAGGGCTCGCGACAGATATTTATATTTCCTCTATGGCTCGATTTACCTCCCTTTTCCCAAATAATGACACAGAGGGATAGAACTATAAAGTAGGCGTGTATTTCGTAGTAATTGTACAGTGGGGTTTGTCGGGTGATGACGTATACGTGAGTCGATACTGCTTGCTTCGGTGGTTCGGCGCTACGGTAGGGCCGCCAGCTTTGTCTTTCGGTTTCCGCTCCGCCAGGTTGCCTTGAGACGCACGACAGCTTCCTCCACAAGTTTTAGGTGCTCCTCGCGGCCCCGCGGTTTTGGCTCCCATTCTTCCTCACTATCCTCCGACAGATTGATCGGCTTCACTCCGGGATAGTCCATTGAGAGAGACCCGCGGGTTATCATTTGTCTGTGGACGCTGATAGTCCGCTAGCTGGTGCCTTTTTGTGCCGGCTGTTGTCCTGGGCATGGGGGGTCGTGCTTCGTTGTCCGTTGTTTGCCGTGTCGTTTTCTTGGTTGTTGTTGTCGCCAATGATTGCCGTGTTGCTGCTGTGGTCGTGTTCATGGTCGTAGATGTCGCCAGCGTTTGCCGTGTTGCTGCTGTGGTCGTGTTCATGGTCGTAGATGTCGCCAGCGTTTGCCGTGTTGTTGTGGTGGGTGTCGTCGAGCTTGGGTTTCGGTATTGGGCCTGTCTGCCCACCGGGGCAGCCCTGGTTGGCTTCCAGCAACCAGCTGGACCTGCCACGTCCACGGCTCCGAGTACGATTACTCTTCGCCGCTGCTGGTTGAGCCTTTGAAGGTTCTCTCTGTATTTCGAGAGCGAGTTTTGTAACTTCTTGTTCATTCTGAAACATGGGCGAATGGTTTTTAGTTAGTTTGTTTTTTGGAGTTGCGCATGCTTGTTAGTCGAGGGTTTCTACATGGAGTTTCAGTTCTTTTACGTAGGTTCTGTGAGTCTTCTTATTTTGGGTCTCCAGTCCCTTTTCCGGAGGTTGTATGATCTAGCTTGATCCTGTGCCGCTTTTCCCATGTTTAGGTGTGCTAGTTTCCTCTTTTCCATGATACGCTCCCATCGTGCCTGTACTGTCTCCTCCACGATTCCTGATCCTTGCGTGTTTTCGGCAAACAGGCTTCCTGGTAGTCTCATTTCCCGCCCGTATAGCAGATATGCCGGGCTATATCCTGTTGATTCTGATCTGCTACTGTTGATTGCCAGCGCTATTTCAGGTAGCCAGTCGTCCCATCTTATGTGTTCTGTTCCCGAGAACTGTGCTATCATTGTTTTAATCGTCCGGTTTGCCCTTTCTGCCGGGTTTTCTTGAGGGGTGTATGGGGCTGTCAGCTGGTGAGCAATTCCCCATTTCTGTAGTTGTGCCTTGAACTTGTTGCTAGTAAATTGCACCCCGTTGTCCGAGATTATCTTTTTTGGTGTTCCGAATCGTGATATGATCTTGTTCCCTTAGTACCTTTAATTCGATTTCTGTTGTTGCTTTCCGGACGGCTGCAGTTTCTACCCATTTTGTAAACCTGTCGAACATCACTAGCAACATGTTATTACCGTGGCTGGATCTCGGTAGCGGGCCCACGATGTCTATGCAAAGGGTTTCCCAGGGTGCTTTCGCTATTTCTGACAACATTTTTCCTGCTGCTTGTTGCTGAGATGTTTTGTAGCGTTGGCAAGTTTCGCAGCTTCTTACATGCTGCTGTATATCTCTGTGCATTCCTTGCCAGTAGTATTGTGCCACTATCCGGTGTTTTGTTTTTCTCACCCCTAGGTGCCCTGCTGTTGCTTCGCTGTGGTTTTCTCGTAGTACTCGTTCTCGTTGTTTTTTAGCCACGCATAGTTTCCATGGCTGCGTGTCCTCGTCTGCAGCCCATGACGGTATATGTCTATATAGTTGTTTCGGGTGTTCGGGTTTTTCCAAGTCTATGATTTTCCGTTTTATCCAGATGTCTTCTTTGACCTCCGCTCCGTGGGCTTCTTCTTCTGGCATTCTGGATAATGCGTCTGCAACGACATTGAGCTTTCCTCTGCGGTAGCGAATCTCGAACGAGTATGGCTGCATTGCCAACGCCCATCTGGCAATCCGTCCTGATGGGCTCTCTATTGAGTTAAGCCACTTTCGCGCCTGATGGTCTGTGATGACTATGAAGTGGTAACCTTCTAAGTACATTCTCATCTTCTGGATGCCCCAGTGGATTGCCAGGAATTCCTTTTCGGTCGCTGAGTAGTTCTGCTCCGTCTTTGTGAGCTTCCGACTGGCGTACGATATCACGTGCTCGCCGTTTTCGTCTTCTTGAGTTAGGACTGCTCCTAATCCGCAGTTGCTGGCATCCGTCTGGAGTAGAAACGTTTTCCCAAAATCTGGGCAGGCCAGTACTGGTGCTTCCGTTAGGGCTTTTTTTAGGTGTTGCGTTGCCTGTTCTGCCTCCTCGCTCCATTTAAACTTTGTGTCTTTTTTCACTAAGTTATACAGTGGTTATGCCAGTTCCGTGAAGTTCGGAACGAATCTTCTGTACCACGAAGCTACTCCCAAGAAGCTTATACTTGCTTCGTTGTCTGTGGGCTTGGCATGTCTAGGATCGCGGCTATTTTTCCCGGGTCAGTGTGTATCCCCCTTGCGCTTACAACATGGCCTAGGTACTTCAGCTCTTCCTTGAAGAAGTGACATTTCTCTGTGTTTATCTTCAGGTTTGCCTTGCGTAGTCGGTTCATTACCTCCTGTAGCTTTTCCATGTGTTCCCTTTTGGTACGCCCGATGACCACTATATCGTCAAGGTATGCGAATGCAAAGGGTTCCATCTCCGGTCCTATGACTGAGTCCAGAGCTCTTTGAAACGTGGCTAGTGCTGTGTGTAGTGCGAAGGGCATTACTTTCCACTGATACAGTCCGCGCCCTGGTACGGTGAAAGCGGTGTACTGTTTGCTCCCTTTATCCATCGGTATTTGCCAGTAGCCACTTTTTAAGTCTATTGTACTTATATATTTGGCCTCCCGTAGTTGGTTGAGTATGTGGTCCATACGGGGTTCCGGGTATGCGTCACGTTCTGAGTGTTCGTTCAGCTGCCTGTAGTCTATGCAAAGTCTCCATTCTTTGTTTTTCTTCTCTACTATTACTACTGGTGAGCTGTAAGCGGAATGCGAGGGTTCGATGAGATCCTGAGCCAGAAGCTCGTCCACTTGTTTGTTTATTATTTCTTGCATGGCTGGGTTTCGAGGATAGTACCTTTGTTTGATTGGGCGATCGTGCTTCATGAAGATCCTATGCGTGGCAATATGGCTGACTCCCTTGACTTGACTCATCATTTCCAACTCTTTTTTAAGGGTTTCTTGAACCTCTGCTTCTGTTAGATCGCCTGTCGCTAGTGATCCGATGCCGTGACTTTTTTTTTGGTTCTGTTTTTGTTTCTTTTGTTCCCGTTCATTTTTGCTGTGAGTCATCCGCATTGTAGTGTCGCGTTGCATTGTTCCAAGAAGTCTATCCCCAGTAGAAGGTCGCCGATTACCTCTTCGAGGATTAGCAGCGTTGTTGTGCTTGTTTGTTCCCGAGTTGTATTGGTACTTCTAGTGCCTCTGTGACCGTTCTGTTTGTCCCGTCTGCTAGTCTAATGGCTTCGGTTACTTGCTTTTCCGTCCCATGCCTGGCTATGCTGCTGGCTAGTTTCCTGGCGATGAAACTTCTTGTGGCTCCTGTGTCTATGGCCCCGCGAACTCTTGTGTTGCCTATATTCACTTGTGCAAGTAGTCGTCGGCCGTTAAAGTTTATTGCTGTTGCGGGTGTGGTGTTTGACCTGGGCGCCCGCTGTGATCCCATGGGCCTCTGGCGTTTCCCGACGTTTCGTTCCGGCGACAGCAATGGATTGTTCGTATTCCATCATGTCCGCATATCCAGCAGTATATTCTTGGCGTGTTGTTGCACTGCTGTCCTCTGTGTCCCTCTTCTTTGCACCTTGAACATCTATTATTCATACTGAATGATCGTGTTATTCCTCTGTTCAGTGCTTGTGGGGGTTCCTGGGGTCTCCATTGGTTTCTTGTTTGTCTCCCGAAATTTCCCGGTTGCTGCTGTTGTGTCCAGTGGCTTTCCGGTGTGTGTTGTGTTGAGCGTTCCTGTGTCTGGAGAGCCTCGAATTCCTCTGCCAACTGTAAGTATTCCGCTAGGGTTCGGCATTCCCCCCTGTCGAACATCACTAGCAACATGTTATTACCGTGGCTGGATCTCGGTAGCGGGCCCACGAAGTCTATGCAAAGGGTTTCCCAGGGTGCTTTCGCTATTTCTGACAACATTTTTCCTGCTGCTTGTTGCTGAGATGTTTTGTAGCATTGGCACGTTTCGCAGCTTCTTACATGCTGCTGTATATCTCTGTGCATTCCTTGCCAGTAGTATTGTGCCATTATCCGGTGTTTTGTTTTTCTCAACCCTAGGTGCCCTGCTGTTGCTTCGCTGTGGTTTTCTCGTAGTACTTTTTTTTTTTTTTAAATATATGCTTTATTTATTGAATCTTCTATATATGAGACTAACAATAAGTGTATCAAATATTAAGAATATAACTTAACTTACAGTCACGGAGACTGAATTTATTCTAACGGGCCCTAATATTTATTGCTGGGCTGGTAGATCGTTTCGATGAAGACGAGTTCTGTTCGAAACCCGTGTTAGGTTCCTTGCGAGGTTATTTGGATGCAGTGTAAGCTTGTTATGGTAGGCCGCTTTCTGCTTTGATATTTCATCTTTGACCGGTGGTATGCCCAGATCTCTGTGGATGTTTTCATTTCGAACGTACCATGGTGCCCCAGTGATTGTTCGCAGGATTTTTGATTGTGCTCGCTGGATATTGTCGATGTTGCTGTTGCTCGCGTTTCCCCAAACTGGGAGACGTAAGTCCAGACTGGCTTAAGCGTTGAATTGTAGAGCAGGACCTTGAAGTCCAGGCAGAGGGGGAGCGAGCGTTTATGAGCCAATGGAGGCTATTGGATTTTAGTTTTAGATGAATTTTCTTAGCTTCGATATGTTTCCGCCATGTAAGTCTCCTGTCTAGATGAACGCCAAGGTACGTTACATCGTCAGCTTGTGGAAGTGGAGTGTTATTCAGAGTTAGCAGAGTTAGTTTGTCTGTTTAGAGTAAACGTTATGTGTTTACACTTTTGCGCATTTATTTTTATACGCCAGTCTGATAACCACCTCTCCACTATCACGAGATGATCAGCTAGTAGTGCTGTTGCCTGAATTGGGCATTTGGACCGACTTATGATCGCGGTATCGTCTGCGAATGTGGAGGTAGTTAGCCGGTCGTTCGTGGGGATATCTGCGGTGTAAAGGAGAAATAGAGTTGGACCAAGTGCGCTACCTTGGGGAACTCCAGCCTCTATTGTGTAATCGTCGGATGTTGTAGTGTTGCATCTCACGGCGAATTCTCTGTTGAAAAGGTACGATTCAAGTATCCTGTGAGTGTTTTCGGGCAGAATAGTTCTGATTTTGTGCATAAGGCCTTCAAGCCAGACTCGATCGAAAGACTGTGCAACGTCAAGGAATACCGCACTGCAATATTCCCGATATTCGAATGCAGACCGTATTTCCATTGTTAGTCTGTTGACTTGCTCTATTGTTCCATGGCTTTCTCGAAATCCAAATTGATGTGCCGGGATGACGTTGTGCTCTTTCAGATATGGGACTATGCGCGTAAAAAGGCAATTTTTCGAGCAGTTTAGACAGACACGAGAGTAAGCTTATCGGTCTGTATGAAGCTGGTATTGTGTGATCTTTTCCTGGCTTTGGGATCATTATGATTACCGATTTTTTCCATTTTTTTGGGAAGTAGCCAAGTCGTGTAATCCCGTTAAAGAGTTTACAAACGACCTCAACTGCACAGTTTGGGAGTTCAATTAGCATTTTGGGAGTTATTAGATCACCGCCTGGGGCCTTTTTTGGTTTCAATTGCTCGCTGATGACTTTTGCAACTTCGTTTGGTTGGAACAGAATTGGATTCGTCTCAGTTTCAATTCGAATTGACGGCGACGGCAGTGCAAATGAATTTGTTGCAGGGTTTGGCTGAAATACATTTCGTAGGTGTAAAGCAAGTGTTTCGGCTCTGTCTTCGTCACTGCGGGCCCAAGTACCTGAGGAGATTCTAATCGGAGTGACTGATTCTATCGGAGAGCTTAGATTTGGGTGAGCTCTCCACAAAGGATGCTTTGTACTGGTCGGCGAAAGTTTCTCGTTGTACCGGCGCTGCGCAAGCTCCTCTTCTTGCTTGAGGGTTTTGGTGAGCCTGCGGGTGGCTTCATTATAGAGCTGCTTCGAATGGGGCGATCTGTTGGATTGCCAAGCGCGTCGTAGACGTCGTTTTTCCCGAACCAGTTGTTCGATTTGCAGATTAGTTTTGTATTGGTTGCTACGCACGATTGTCTCTTCTGGTGTTGAGATTTTGGCTGGTGCCACGAGTACTGACTCCAGGGCATCAGCACAGAAGTCGATGTCGTTCTCTATGTTTAACTGTGGTGATAATTCAATGTGGGAACTTACGTACTTTTTGTAATTTAGCCAGTTAGTTCTAGTCGAGGTCAGCATGAGGGGGTGCTCGATTACTTTCGGGCTTTGAAGGAGAGTTATTAAAACAGGCGAGTGGTCCGATGATAAGTCCGATAGCGATTTGGCGCTTACTAAATTTCTTGGGATGTTCTTGGTCACAGCGAAGTCAATTAAGTCCGGGAGTTTTCTGGGGTCAGCTGGCCAATATGTGGGGCTGCCAGTGGAGACATAGTCGAGTTTGTTGCTCAAATTTATTTATTTTTTGCGAGAAAGCCTTTTTCTTTCAGTGCCTCTATTATCTGATTTTTACATAGTTCTGACTCTATGCCCTTTAACACTACTTGCAAGCCCTTGCTACTCTTGAGCTGGTACGTGTAGTAGGTTTTCTTAGCCTCGTCTAGGTATTTGGTTACAGCTCTGAATTGATCTTCAGTTTTAGCTTGAAGCTTTCTTTTGACAAGAGGAGTAACATAAAAGTGGTCATTCCCAACCAGCGCAACAATTTTTTTTACTAGGGCATTTGAGTTCTGTTTCCTTTTGTAAATTGGTGGGGGCTTTGGCTTCTTTTGTCCAGCCTGTCCAGTCTCGGATTGAATATTTTCAATATCCGACAACAGGGTGAATCTGTTATTACTAGATGCCCCTGGTTGTTCGCTGCCTTTATTAGGGCAATTTTGTTTTTGTTTATTTCCAACCATTTTATTTTCCGGGCTTAGCTTCCGTTTGATTTGGATGTAGCGATCCATGCCAGTCTGTGTAGCCGGACCGACTTGTTGTTGTTTGGTATTGCCGTTATTGGCACTCGTACTTACAATTGTCTTTGTAGTTTTATTCGGCGCTGCAGAAGTTGCTAACGCATTGAAAATCGCGTTGTTGGTTACGGAGACCGTTGATGTTGTTGTGGCAGTGGCTGCGGTTGCAGAAATTAACGAGGTTGCAGTGCTCGGTGAGCAGTGAGTCGAAGCTGGGGGTGGGGTTCTACACTGCAAGCTCCATGGAGTGGGAGTTGGTGTGAGTGTGAGTAGGGCGGGGGAACAAGACCGTGCTCTCGCACTGTCAATGGTCAGTTGGGCTGAGTTGGTCTTTGAAGAAGTTCTCTCTACTTGTACATCACGGGTTGAGAAATAAGAGACATAACTGTTTCTCTGGTCTACGGAGCTTCTACGCTCATTTTTTGAATCGCCGGTCATTGAGCTATTACTCGTGGCACTTCTTAGTTTTTATAATAACTTAGCTCTAGTTTATACATAGCACCAATTATTATGAATGTTTTTTGCAATAGGACTGCCTTTATTACGCTACTCCAGTATTTTTAGTTATTTATGTTTTATTTTTATTTATTCGATGCTTCTGAAGGTCCATTATTTACTTCATTTACATCTTCCTCACTCGCATCATTTTGATTGTTGTACCTTTCCACATCGAAATCCGGGTCATTGCGATCACGGCAAAGGTTGTGGAGTGCGCAGCACACATTAATAATGCGGCTAACCATTAAGGGGTGGTACAACAAACATCCTTGAAGGGATCGAAATCTGCTCTTAAGAACACCAATGGTTCTTTCTACAACATTTCTGGCCGACGCATGGCGAAGGTTAAACAAATGTTGACCAGTTCCTGCAGCTGGGCTTCGATAAGGGGTCAAAACAAAAGGTTCCAGTGGATATCCGGAGTCCCCAAGAAGCCAGCTTCCACGGACCCCACTATCATATTTTTGTTGCAGAAATTCTCTGGCCAGGCTCATATTCCAAGCAAATGAATCGTGGGCTGCCCCTGGCATTACCGCATCCACAAAGAGTATTCGTAGATTATAGTCACAAATCTGTAGAGTATATCAAACTTAATACTAATATAGCCTTAAGGAACGAAATTTAAACAATTGACTTGGACAAAAAGCTATTTAACTACTTAAACGTAATACCCACAGATTGCACAGAAACACTTTTGAGCAAACATCAAAATATCAACTCACAATAGTTGCATTTATGCTAAAATACCCTTTCCTATTCAAGTAATGGGACTCTCCTTCATTTGGCTTAATTATTTTTATATGGGTGCCATTAATACATCCAATAACTCGAGGAACCCCGTACTTATTGTAGAAATGGGTTTTAGATTTGAGGATAGCCTCATAGGTTTGGTCAAATTTAATGAATTTTGGGCAAAGAATCCTTTCCATCAAGGGAAGAACATCCCATAATATTTTGCAAACTGTGGTTCTAGAAAGAGCCAGGTCAGAGTCCTTCCCAATTACTCTTTGAAAGGAGCCAACTGCCAGGAACCGCAGAACCGTGGCCAGCTGGAACAAGGGCGGGATTGATGATTTTGGAATGTGTTCCTAAATCAGATGAAACACCATCATAAATGTATGTTTATCAAGTCGGAAATTGTACCGAAACCTAAAAGTTACAGCAGATGGCATTTTGCTTTAAAATTCTTGCCAACTTATAAACGTAAATAAACAAACGCAGCCGCTGCAAAAAGCTGTTCAGGGCTGCAATAGAGGTAGCCTGGCGGGAATTTAAAATTTTTCATTTTTTTCTTTTATTGTGTGCAATATGCGCTTTAAACAAGTATTCTTTTTTGTAATTTGGCAAGAAAAACATAAATTAAGTTATAAACTTATTCGAAAATTGTCAAAACAAGACAAATAAAACTCGATAATTAATGAATAATCGATATTTAGTGTGTGTATCCAGCCCTGGTCGTTTTTCGGTAAATTTTCCGAAAAAAGGAAATCTCTCGATTTTCTGTGACACCTACGGTTTTGATTGGTTGGTTTCTAAACCAATCGTTCCCAAATCCGTCCCCGGTTTCTGTGACACCCCCGATTGCTTTCTTTGACTTTTTATTTTAACTGCAAGGGTATATAAACTTCGGCTTGCCGAAGTTCGCTTCCTTTCTTGTTCACCATACGTGCGCTGCTAATTGCGTCGTTGAAACTCTCTCTAGCTTGGTTGTTCTCTGCACACTTTTGATTTCTGTCTTTCTTCTGTTCGCCGCCTTTTTCGTTGCTTCTTTGACCATTTTCTCTCTTCTCAGTGCTGCCGCCAACTTCGCCAATGCTGCCCATAGCTTCTTCGTCCTCATCGCCAACTTCGCTTTCGATTTCTCCGTCTTCGTCGTTACTCTCATCGCCTTCCTTCCGCCGTCTTTTTCATTGCTCTTGGCGCCGTCTCGATTCCCTTTTTGTACCAACATTGTATCACCCAATTTGCGTATTTCAGTCGGTACTTTGTAAAGACGTAAAATTAATTAATATGCATTTATTCACACTTTGGCGGGGGATCGAGTGAAACAAAGCCACTAAATGCAACTTGGATTTGTGGATTACAGATTGAAGTGCGGATTCGGCTCGGCCACGAACAATGCCAAATGGAGATGGAAAATTGCGAGTATCACTGCAATGCAGTAGCAGCTTCAAAGCAACAACTGAAACAACAACCACAACCAGTTGCTGGCTAAGTAACAATTTCCACGAATGCCACAGAGAACTTAATAATTCAACGAAATCCATTTAATAAGCAACTGCGGCAGCAAAACTGCAACAACAAGTGCAACGCAGCCGGCAATCAGTGGCGGTCATAAAAAGGGGGCTAGTAAAGGGGTTTCTCCAAAACGCAGAGAGGGAGCTAAACAAAAACCCATTCCAATGTGCGATGATCGCTTCCTGTCGATAAGATGCGCCTAATAACAATGCTCCGATAGCCCCAGGACTGCAAACTCTGGCCACTCGGAGTCATTGGGATCCCAGTGCCCAGATTCCACTGCCTCCGGGCCAAAAAGCAGGCCGATGGCCAACAGTTGTAATCACGCTCAACGGCAGCAAACAAAATTCCGCAAATTATCATACAAGAAATTACAATAACAACGACTGCATTTTCTGACTCGATCGGTAGGAATCCGAGCACAGAGACAAAAAGCCAGGTTAGCCACGGGGGTTTCAGCCAAAAATGGCCAACACGAAGTGGGAAATACCCTAGAAAATCAGTGAAATGCTACAGGATATGGAGGTCAAGTAAGTGCTAAGTTAAAGACATAAAACAAATGGAATATTAAATAATTATTAATTGCTTACATTATAAAACTCAATATGCCGCTCTATTAAAACTTAAAAAAAAGTATTATAAAGTATTAATGGTTAAAATTAGAGCCCTGCATGGGTATACAAAATGGGTTATTTGGGTACCCAAACCAAATTTCAGGTCAAGTAGTTCGGTCTGTCATCGAAAACAGTTCAAGTAAGTCAGGCTTTTTTTTTTAATATTACCTACCCAACCTGACCCCAAAATTTTCAAGTCACTTGGGTTTGGGTAAAATTTTACCCATATTACCCAAATACCCAAACACTTTTTGCTAAGGCTAATAATTTCTATGAATTTTATAAAAAATATATTTATTAAACACGTCGATATTATGTGAGCAGCATTTTCATAACTCATCGCCTAGTCGCGAATTCTTGAGGTCCAGATGGTAATTTTTAATATATGTAAATAATTAAAAATTCGAGAATTAGTTACTTGCCTAGGTAAAATCTACTCAATTATTGGCTGCGACTTCTTGCGGCCCAAAAGGTCAATTGACGAAGTAAAAATTTAAATAATTAAAAATTCGAGAATTAGTTACTTGCCTAGGTAAAATCTACTCAATTACTGGCCACTCTGCATTGACCCAAAGGTCATTAATATTTAATACTTATAATTTAATGTCATTGAAGTAGAAAGGGTTACTTGAAACCCAACCCGAACCGACCTTACCTATATTATTTTTTACCTGACCTACTTGACCTGTTTTTGTTTTGGGTATTTGGGTTTGGGTAAAAATTTACCCATTTACCCAAATACCCAAACCCAAACGACCCAGGTCAAATGGGTTTCAAGTAGGTCAGTTGGGTTTAAGGTTTGAAAAACAAGTCAGGTTGCCTGTGCAGGGCTCTAGTATACACCCACTTACAGCCCATCGCTTGCTGTCCCTTGGGTAAATCGGTCAGGATCCAAGTACCATTTTGTACCAGTGAAGTGTATTCCTTTTCCATGGATTCTTTCCAGTAAGCAGCCTGCTTGCCAACTGTCGCTTCTTTGTATGTGCCAGGAAGGAAAAACTCTTGTGTAGCCACAAAGTTCAGTACGTTATATTGCTTTCTCGGACGTCCGGGCTTGCCAGTTCGCACCAGCTTTGGTCTGCCAGGACCGATTCGCACGTCTTCCATCTGATGTTCGTCTGCCTCACGATTCTCATCGTCGTTCTGGAACTCTGTCGGCATGTCCTCCGGCTCGGATTCAGCCTCCTCTGCGCTTTGGAATTCTTCACTTAAAATGTCTTCCTTTTCGAAGTGATCTGGCTGCATTTTGTCTGTTTTTAGCAAGGATGTGGTTCCGGAAGAATGGGATGCCTCGTCATTAAAAAAAGGAAAATTTGTAGTCGTACTCTCTTCGAATAAAACATCACGTTTTTCGATGACTTCGCGTGCCTCCTTATCATACAGCCTGTACGCCTTTGAAACCAGCGAGTATCCTACCAGCTTATATTCCTTTCCTTTTGCTTGGAACTTGCTGTGCCGTGTTTTATCTAAGGCGACCGCTATAGAGCCAAATGTTCGCATTCCCAAAACACTGGGTTTCTTCCCGTACCATGCTTCATAAGGTGTTTTGCCAATCAAAGCGGATGCAGGCGACCTGTTCCTTATGTAGCAAGCAGTTTGGATAGCTTCTGCCCACAAAAACTCTCCTAGATCGGCGTGTACTAGCATGCTTCTTGCCATCTCGAAAGGGTACGGTTGGCACGTTCTGCCACCCCATTTTGTTGGGGCGTGTATGGCACAGTAAGCTGACGTAAGATTCCATGTTCCTTCAAGTATTCATCAAAACGCTTGTTCACAAACTCGCCGCCATTATCGCTTCTCAGGGACTTCATCCTTTTTCCAGTTTGCCGCTCTGCCATATTTTTGAATTCCTCGAATCTGCTGAAAACTTCATCTTTGGACTTGAGAAAATACGTAAACATTCGCCTGGACATGTCATCAACAAACAGACAAGAAGACATGCAGAAACACCAAGGGAATGTCTTGGTCGAAGGGCCACTGACCTGATCATGTATGCAAATTAGTTTGATTGTTGATCCGGTGGGTGATGAATCGCCGTCGATATCAGGAGGTTCCTCTTCTTCCCCTCAGGTGGACAACAGGTCCGCTGTTAAATGTTGGCCGGCTGGCCGAAGGTGTCCCAATGCTGAATTAGGATGATTACGTTGGAGGGGTGACTGCCCCTCTTACCTGCTGATCTATGGACTCAGACAGTGAATAAATGATATGCAGTTAACGACTGTTGGTCGGAGTTGAGTTTACGAGCGATGGCTCTTTATTATTCGAATGTCGAATCAGAACTGAACTTAAAGCTAACAAAATTGAACTTCATAGCGGCCACTCCAATGGGCAGTGCTTGCCGGCTATGCACGAGCATCCGGCCAGACGCTGTGTCAGCAGTTTGGCCGGCGCGATGTTTACGTAAACTGTGGTCAACAACTTTGGTTTTGCTGGCCACAGTTAACTACTCCCCCTTTTAAGTTAAGGCCGCCCTCGGCCGATCCTAAATCTGCAATCACTTCTTCTATTTGGATGGCGGATCTTTTTGCCCTACTAAGTCGCTGGTAAGTGAGACCAATGCAGATGAGCGCACAGCATATTGCTCCTACAATAATTGCTGCGAGATGTATTTGGTTGTCGTCGATCTCGTCTCGGAACTCCTTGATAAACTCCAAATTTCGTTCACTCAAGCGGTGAAGGTACGGGAGGCTGAGAACATCTTGGTTGGCAGTGATGTTCAATAGGGGGGAGCTGGCTGCCCCTGGAGTTCTCTTCTGGGCGTTGGCGTGGTTGATGAAGAGGGTTTCATTTACCATGGCCTGTTTATCGAAGGTGATGAGGTGAGTGCCATGTATCCAGACTTCTGTCCCATTGTCCACTCGAACCTTGGCTGACCTGTCATTGATGATTACGATCCCTTCGTCCACGTATGTGATTGGGTGCAGGTCGCTCTGTTGTGTTCGACAATGCGCCATCCCACCTGCATGCAGTTCTTTGGCGCATGAACTCTCTGATGCCAAACGGCAGAACGTGGCTCCCGGTGACACGGAGCAGTTTTTAATGGCGCGAATTTCTCCGCCGCATTCCGCTATAATGTTGTCTATTATCTGCAGCATTGTCTCACTATGAGCGACTGGAAAAATTGTTATTTTTTTGCATGCTAATTCTATTTTAGGAAATTTTATGATAAAGTGTAAAACGTTAACGGATTGCAGAATCTTCACGGACGAAACGGACAAAAGGTCCCCTATGGGAGTGTTGGTGGGTTCCTCAAGCCAAACTGATTTTAGGTCTTCGTGGTCTAAAATGTTCGGACTAACAATATTTACTTTGGCAAGGGTTATTGCAAGCATTAAATTCTGTAATTCCATCATCAACATTCTGTTTCTAGCAAGTAGTGTCTCATACAAGTGTCCAGTATCTACTTGTGAATTTTTGGCGGATCTCAGAATTTGATTAACGGTCGATGTTAGCTGATTAATTTGATTTTGAATTTTGGTGTTTATTTGAATTTGTCTATTGCTTGACTCAACTAACTTCATTTCGGTGAATCTGATTTTCTCTAAATCGCCGGCGTCTGGTGTCCCTGCTACGACCTTTAGCGCTGACCCTAAGAAGTCTAGACTCCTAGCTACTCGATGATGAATGCCCAGCGACTCCAACAAGTCCTGGAGGTGGGCGGTATCTACGCTTAGAAGCTTCTTCATATGGGATAGTGGAAACATGTTTATCATGTTTTCTGTTTCTTCCACCACGCGCGCATACTCCGAGAGGTTCGCTGTATGAGTAACGAACGCGAACTCTTCCCACACTAGTATTTGGCCGTCAACGATGGGGATATACTTGGCCTGGGAGTAATCAGTTATGTGAGCCGACGCCAAGGATAGGAAAAGATAAGGTATGAGTCCGAACCTGTGGAATTGAACTTTAGCTATTTTTTTGTTCACCAAGAGGTATCCCACCACCAATGAAATAATCTTAAATTAAAAGGTATGCCGGTGGCAATGAAACTTATAGCTAGTAGGAATTTGCGCCAAGTGGCTTAAAAGTGTAATACAAATGATTAAAGAAGGACATTATCTGATTATACTATTTAAGATTGTCCTTGTGGACCACCCTCCCCTTAATGAGGACCGTGGTCCCCAGGTCCGCTTCTACAGCTCTTTCCTCACACAAGGGTGTGAGTTTGTTTCCTAGCCTTTTATTGGACTTTACGAAAACTTTTTCTCCAACCTCAAAGACCCTATTCTGCCTAGTAGCGTTCTCCCTGTTTCTTAGCGCGTCCTGGGCGCTTTTTATCTTTTCCCGGACTTCTGTTTGTAAGTCGTTCGAGTCTGCCTGTACAACATCAGCTGGTCTTTTGTCAATGACCGTGTGAATTGATTTATTGTACCTGGTAGTGGCTAATAAAATTATTTCCACGGTGTCGGTTATTCCGGTGTCGATTTTTAAACAACGACTGAGCTCCGATAGGGTACTATGGAACCGTTCTACCTGCCCGTTTGAAACACTATGTAGAGGCGGTGCATTTGCAATGCTGACGTCAAAATGATTACTGAGCAAGGTTGAGATTGTCTGCGACTTCAACGATGGTTCGTTGTCGCAATAGATTACCCTAGCTTTTGGGAAATAATTCATTAACTGAAGTAAAGCTGGTTTAAGATCCTCAATGGTCCTCGAGTGGACGTGTTGCACGACAGCAAATTTCGAAAATTTGTCGATGCAAGTGAGGAAATATTTCCTGTCGGTGGAGTATATGTCTATGTGCAATATTTCTCCTATATGAGAGGGGATTGGTGTCTCACCCAGCTCCTGCTTTTTTGGATGTCTGTCATATTTGGCTCTCGCGCATGTCTTACAGTTTGAGACGATTTCGCTGGCCAATTTTGCCATCTTCGGGAAGTAGTACTCGGAGAGCACTTGCTTCACATTTTCCTGGGCCGATCTATGGGCCCTATTATGCTCAGCTGTGATAATTTCCCGCCTCTCAGCAACTGCGAAAATGTCTGTTACTTGATTTTTGCAGTGCCAAAATTTTGTTGCTGGAAATTGTCGAACCAGCTGGTCCTGTACCATGGCCAACGTGTGTAGGTCACAATGGATGGCGTTTACGCCATTAGGAACGATAATATCTGCGATTTCTCGGAGCAATGATTCCTTGCACGAGAAGCTAACTAGGTGACGCCTTTTGTTCCCAAACAGTATGAAGCTGCGTTTTAATGGGGAGCGTGCCTCTTCGAGAACTAATTGGTTCTGGAAGCAATTCAGCGGTTTGTCCGTAGAATTAATGGTGTGAGTCAGGGAGAGTTCGCTGTGTATCGTGGCCATGCATGATTCAGCCTCCTGCTCTTCCATGGCATTGAGTTGTTGTCTGGACAGCGCGTCCGCGACCAAGTTTTCTTTGCCAGGCTTATAAAAAATACGCGCACCTGACTCATCGATGCGCGCCTTCCACCTCTTGATTTTAGCGTTCGGATTCGACTCCGAGACCGCAAAGGTTAAGGGTTGATGATCAGTAAAGATATTTATGTCTTTTACTGCGTACAGATAGTGCCGTAGTTTGGCCAATGCCCAAATAATAGCTAACAATTCCCTTTCATTTGTAGCGTAATTTATTTCCCTGTCCTTCAATGTCCTTGAGATCATTGTGATTGGACGACCCTCTTGGGACAATACCGCGCCAATGCCATAGGCCGATGCATCCGTCGTTAGATCAAATGCTTTTTTATAATCGGGGTATCTTAGCATGACGTCCTCAGATGCCAAGATATTTCGCAGCTTCTGAAACGCTTGTTGCTGCGCCTCAGAGAACTGGACCGAAATGTTTCGTGACCTATGTCTACTAACAGTTCCGTTTTCCCCTTTTAAGATGTCCGAAATGGGTCTTGCTATTGTTGCAAAATCCTTTATGAAACATCTGTAGTAACTTGCCAGGCCAAGGAATGATCTGACTTCAAACACGGATTTTGGTTCCGGGAAGTCTTTAATGGCTTTGACCTTCTCTGGGTCAGTTGTTGCACCATTGCTGGTGACTATGAATCCCAAAAAGCCTACGCTCTTTTTGAAGAAGCGTGATTTTTCTACAGACACCCTCATGTTTGCTTCGTAGAGGTTCTTTAGAACCCAATCTACGTGTGTGACATGTGATTCTTCATTTTCAGAAAAAATAATCACATCATCCACGTATACGTAACAAAATTTCCCGATTTGCTCTCGCAAAATGTCGTCGATTGTCCTTTGAAAAATGCTGGCAGCATTTTTCAGACCAAAAGGGAGTCTGCGAAATTCGTACTTCCCTCCGTTTACCGAAAAGGAAGTTTTTTCGCGGTCACGCTCTGCGAGCATGATCTGGTGGTATCCTGACTTAAGGTCCAATGTTGTAAAATATTTGGCCTTCCCTAGGTTCCCCAATATCATGGAGATATTTGGCATGGGGTACTTGTCAGATATCGTTCTTTCATTTAGTTTGCGAAAGTCAATTACTAGTCGCATGTTTTTGTTGCCTACCTCATCCGTGCCCTTTTTGTCCACTACCCATATTGGGTTGTTGTACGGAGACACAGATTTTTGGATTATGCCGTTGCCCAATAGATTTTGGATTTCCTTGTTAACAAAATCGGCCGCCCCCATGGGGTACGGATACAGTTTTGCATAAATAGGTTCTTCGTCTACTGTTCTTATTGTGGCTACCACCGAAGTGTTATACGGTAGCGCCTCATTGGGGTCTGCAAATGCCCTTTTTCTGCTTTTAAGCATTTTTATAAAGGCATCTTTGATTACAGGGGGTGCGTCAGAGCAGTCTACGTTAGTAAAATTGACATCAGCACAGGTATGGAAGGAAATTTCTTCGACTTCCGTACCCCATTTAAGACTCCCAGATTTTAAGCAGAGCGATGCCCCAGCCTGTGTTAACAGGTCGAGGCCGATTATCCCATCGAACGTTGATATGTCAGATAGAATAAAGAATGTTGCTCGTATATTGAAGATCGAGACGAGGCATTTCTGTGTTATTTGGGTTGTGCCATGGATTGAATGAATATTGAAAGGGGCTTCTACTGGACGGACGCCTTTTAGCCCCTTGTAAGGTCTAATAAAGTTTTTGGAAGCGCCCGTGTCTATGAGAAATTTCATTGAAGCCCCCGCTACTCTTCGTCTGAGGACGGGTAGCAGGGATTTTCCCCTAAAAAATTGATGGCATCCGAATCATATTCTTCAAAAGCATCGTCATCAATTTTTGCCGCTGCACTGGAGGCTGCGTTAGAATAATTTTTGTCGGCCTGCTCGCCGCTTTGAGTGACATGATTAACTCTTTGCCTTTTAATGGGGCCTGAACGGCCGGACGTAGCCGGCTTCCCGTTTTGGTAAGCCTGCTCTTGGGTCGGTTGTACAAATTTAGAAATGGATGAGTCAACAACCATTGGCTCCGGAGTATCATTTCGCGGTGCGGAATGTACTTGGGCCTTATGCTGTTTGCTAAAGTGCGGGTTTTTACCGGCACCAAACTGCTGATTTGGCTGCGGGAAGGGCTTGTCCTGTTGACGATCTTGTGGCTTTGGATTTTGCCGACGATCTTTGTCCTCCTGACTTCTTGCAAACGTAGTTGCGAAAATATACCTTTCGTGGTTCGATTCCACTTCCTGTGCCAGGGCCAAAGCCGATGGCATGTCTTTCGGCTTTGCCGAGAAGAGCACATCCGTGAGGTTTCGCTTGAGGCCTGAAATGAACACGCGTAAGGCGTCCTCACGGAATTTGGCACACAAAATTGTTGCCATTGACGGGTCGTATGACATATTGACTTTATTTGTCAATAAGGTGAGTTTTTTCTCAACCTCATCGTAATATTGTAGAAGGGTCATGCCACCCTGTCTTAGGGTACCCAGCTCCTGCTCAATGACATGCATTGGTCGCTTGTCACTGAACGTGAAGTCAAGACGACTTATTATTGCGTCAAAATTTAGTACCGTGCCGAACGAGGACAGCACAGCGTCGGCAGGGCCCCTAATCTTACTTCTAATAATGATAACTGCCTGGTAGTGGCGCGAGCTACCATCATACCGTCTGAAAATGTGGTAAGCGGCCGTGGCCGCCTGCCGCCAGGAGACGTAAGTTTCCTGTGCACCCGCAAATTCGGGTAAGCATTTTACAGCATCTAAAGGTTCGCTACATTGTATATTGTCATTTATTTGAATGGCCGTGTATGTTTTTATTTCCGCGGCCGTTGCTGGTGAAGTATTTATTGCTGCCACCCTGCCAACCAACTCCTCGATTTGTTGCCTTAGGCCCTGCTCTCTTATGTTGTTTTGAACGGCCTGTTCTGTAAGGGCATTGGTAACCGCTGCCTGTATAACGGTCCTAAGTTGCTCGGGATCCATGACTTTTGTAGGAGGGACGGGGGCTTTCGTTTTGGGGTTGAGGCGTGGACTGGCCCTATACTCTCGGACTCTGAGTCACTTGAGTATTGTTTTCTGTTCCTATATTGGAGAAACGGATCACTCATGGGCAGCTGAATTTAACTGTACAGAAACCCGTGCACGTAAGCAAAAGCGTTGCATAAACAAACACAAAGTCGAAAGACTTTGGTGGTCATATTTCCTTTCAGTATGCGGGACAATAAAAACACCAACAATGTCTGCAGGGTGAGGGAATGTGCGGCCGCTGCATAAATTATATCAAGTACACAGTGAGAAAAAAAATCACCGAAATTTAGGCTAATAAGTGAAGCGCTGTTACACAGAAGGAAAAATTATGGGGCATAATTTTAACTAATAAATTTATTATTTCGCATAGAAAATTTTTGTTTTAATTTTTTGTTTATTTAAGGTCTGTAAAACACACCAAAAGAAATAATTTCTCTTGTAATAAATTGTTTACTGGAGTTATTGAGTAAATTTCCTCCACTATACACCGTAAAAAAATAACTTAACTGTGGTTGTTAAATTATAAATTATAAAATTCTAAATACTGAGATTTTCCAAAAATTCACTTTTCACTCGTTTATTTATATATTTTATTTTCTTTCTTTTTCTTTTTATATTGTTGTTACAAGAATTTAATGGACAGAATTAAATGCTCACTTTTCTTGAGATATTTGTCCGAATTATATAAATGATTGAAGACGTAAAAGTTTTGACCGAAGGGCCCACTTACATGTTTTGTGTTTTGTGAATTGTTTTGCAGCTGCGTTTTTTCCCGCGCCGCTGTCACTTTCAATTTTTAGTTTGGTTTAATCCAGTTGGGTAACGTGTTACCACTAGTTGGGCGCCAATTAGTTTGATTGTTGATCCGGTGGGTGATGAATCGCCGTCGATATCAGGAGGTTCCTCTTCTTCCCCTCAGGTGGACAAC
>JBAMCF010000982.1:0-20735 GCA_037075285.1 Drosophila lutescens | reverse complement strand
ACCGAGAAAAAACCGTTCTCATCGATGTTGATTTTAGTATTTTCGATCACAAAACCTAGCCGAGATCGAAAATACTAAAATCGCATCGATGTCATCTCGGTTTTGAGCATGGTTTTTAGTATGAGTGCTATCGATATCGAGATGACGTCTTCTCGGTTTCAACATCGAATCGATGTCGACTTCAAGACGAGCCGATGTCGGATTCAAGCATAACCCGTTCTTGATTTCAGTTTTTCGATGCCATAATACATTCTTAAATCCAAATTTCAACATCGAATCGATGTTGATTTCAAGATGAAATCGTACTCGCTGCCATAATCCATTCTCAAATAAAAATTGGCCTTTTTTTAGCTATATATATTTTAGCCTAACGGCTTTCATTTCATTATTAAGTTGATATACATGAAGGGGTGGTGTTACAAATTCGGATAACTTATAAATGTAGTTCCCTGATGAATTTTTTACAATGTATGATCTTAAATGACAATAGTATTCAACTTCTATTTTTTCGCAAAAAACATAAACTTCTGTTAAATCCATTTCGGGTATTAAGAATTGCTTAATTTTAAAAAGCTTAAAACTATTCTTATTTAAACCTAAATAATAATTAATTTTATAGGTAGTACCCTTATATTCCAGTTGATTATAGTACTTAAAGTTTTTTACATTTCCATGGTTTGCTGTTATTTCAAGAGCAAGACTATTATTTAATATACTTTGCTCTTTTGATGTTAATCTTAAAATAGGCTCTATAGTTTTGGCATGGTCTGCCAGAAATTTTGCAAATTTAAATTGACACTTAATGGCTAAAGTATGTGGAGGATTAATTCTAGAATTGATATTGTGAAAATAAATCTTTGAATCCTTGTGTTTGGCCTCAAACCTCATACACCACAAATATTTTAGAGATCCATATTTTTCTATGGCGGTTGCATAATGGACCATAAAATGGTGTTTAGGCTTTAATTTGCCGAATAATTTGACGTATATAGTGTGCTGTTTTTTCACCAAGTTTCGTAGGATATCTAATTCGCCTTTCTTATAATTTGACTTAAATAAAAATTCTATTATATCGAGTAAAGTTAATAACAGTTCCCATTCTTCATTACCGTGTGGAACTCTATCACCAATCATCAAGGGCAAGAAGTGTGTTAGGCATTCTGATTCGCTTGCTGACGTTTTAAGATTACACGTTTTTAGTCGATTCATTTCTATTTTTACGGAAGAATTACCAACTTCGGTTTCTCCGTATGGGAAAAGCGATTTTCTGCTATTTATTTCTTTTAAAGTAATTATTCCTTTATCAATTAAAGAAATAAGAATGTGACAAATGTCATATTTACATACACCTTCAAAGATATCGTGCATTATATCGAAACAGAAGTTATTTATAACTTTGAACGATAATAACTCATTGAAAATACAGCCTTGTTTTAGCCCGGTTTCTTGAAAGTTGTTTTGTTGTAAGTCGTTGAGATATGATTGATCAGTTCTTAAACTTTTAACATTTTCGGAGGAATCTATATCCATTTCGGGTTTCGTTCTTGAACAAACGCGGCAATAGCGTTTTGAATTAAATGATTGGACATAGCCAAGTATGCTGTTAACAGCTAAGTTGTCGCCTACAATTAATGACAATATAAACCGCACATTTTGCAAGCCGTTTTTTGTTCTTATTATTAATCCACTCTCTAGAATTTTGAATTCCTCTACTAAATGGAGAAATGAATTTTCATTCCCGCATTTTTTAAGCTGTTCTGTCGCTATAAATGCTGCATGAAAAATGTATTGAACTTTAGAAAGTAAATATTTCGGCATTAACGGAAAATTTATGTAGCATCCGCATATGGAGAATGTATGGCTCCCTAACGCATTGTTAATTTGGAAGTCATCCAAGTATAAAACAAAGGGCGCAACAACGTCTGGTTCAAATTGTTTCGCTATCGACTTAAAGATTTCTCCAGACGCTAAATTAGTTAAATCATTACTTTTTAAATTTTTTTGTATGTTGTTTAATGTTAACTCCAATATATTTGGTATCTCGAATATTCTTTTTACTGTAAATGCCAAAGGCATTATAAAGACGTCATTTGATTTCGGACCCAACGTAGGATTTCCTTTTAATACTATTTCTGTTATTTTATTATCAATAGAAATTTTTTTTGGCTTCTCATACAGATTTGAATCGGTTAATTTTTTAACAAATGTGTGCTCTGTCTTAAAACCTTCAAATGGATCTTTGCAAAAACCAAGAATCGGACTAATTCTATTCATTGTTTCCAAATTGACTTGCTTTTCAATAGCTGTAGACACAGTACTTAGTAGGATTAAAATATTGCTTTGAATTTGTAACACATGTTTCCTTGGCATAAAAGTAAGTTCATATAAACTTAAAGTAAACTCAAGGGATTTTTGTTTTAGATCGTCAATGATGGATTGTATGCTTTCCGCTTGAAAACTTAAATTTGTTTGTTCCTCCTGATCATTTTCTTCAACTTCTTCAACGGTTTGATTGTATTCAGAGAATAACCCTTCTCCACCTGAGTTTCTTTGATTTGGGACTGATTGACTATGTAATCTAATTAAATGCCGTCGAAAACTTGGGAAATTTGTAAAAATTTGCGGGCAGCCATCCTTCTGACAAGGTAGCCTCAAGGATGTTGTTCTTAGCAGATGCTTAGCCTTTAAATGGGATATTAAATTGCTCGGCGTTGCAAATAATTTATGACAGCGAAAGCATTTATACATGTTCAAAATCTAATTTTTATTCATGAAATCAAAAAGGTTTTGTAGATTCGACGATTTTATATCGTAAATGGTGTCAATTTCGAAAATTAGCTTTTGAACGGCGTTCCAAGCTTGTTCTGAGGCTTTCGGGTAGCTTGAGTAGCACATAAAGCATTTAAAGCACAAGTCCACGCTTTTAATGAAGGACTCACATTTCACGAGAGTTTTGTCAAAATACACAAAAAAATCTATGAATTCCAACGCTGATGATGCATGTACAACTATAAACGGTTGTATAGTTGAACGGTCTGAGTAATTGTTTTTGATTAAGTTGTCTAAGCGGCGTTCCAAATCGTTCAAGCTGGAGAGCCGCAGTATCACGGAAAGTTGTGCATCCGCTATGGTCGGTTTTTGGCTCCTTTTCCCGTTTTGATTTAAAAGCCGAGATGTCGGAGGCAAAACTGCATTAAGCAGTATCAAAATCAGATAGTCTTGAGCATCTATAAAAATATAATAATTATGGAGTTAAGCTGAACCAAATGGCTTATGCAGTAATCTTACCAATGTTTGCTTTATCTACTTCGAGCAGTTGTTGCTTGCAGTCGTCGTTACGTATGTGCCGGTTGAAATAAAAAATAACCTTTGTAATTAAAGAATTTGTTCCCAATAAACCGAGAACAAATAACAGGCCTCCCACTGTGCCTAATAATCGGCTTTCCACTGTGCCTAATAACAGGCCTTCCACTGTGCCAAAAAATTAACAGGTTTATTTTTGGCTTATCAAAATGTTAGAGGACTAAATATGAAGCTACCAAAGCTTTATGCTGACTCCTCTGCATTTACTGAAGATATTTTGGCTTTTACGGAAACTTGGCTGAAACCAGAGATATCTGACTCTGAAGTTTTGTCAATGAACTTTAACACCTACAGGACCGATCGCTCCCCGCGTAGGGGGGGGTGGTGTACTGATTGCCGTTACCTCTAGTTTAACATCAGAGAGACTTAACATTCATATCCCTAACGATATTGAATTTGTTAGTGTCAAAGTTTCCATTCAATCCTTATCTATTTTTGTAACCTGTTCTTATATTCCTCCTGGCTCTGATTTAATAATTTATGAGCACCATCTGTCTGCTATAAAATCTGTTCAGTCCTTCCTTTCCAACAGAGACCTTTTGATTGTTTTGGGTGACTTCAATCTCCCTAATATCTCTTGGTCTCTTCCCACTGACTCACTTGTAGCTACACCTTTATCTACCCATGATTTTGTGGATGGCCTTTTAGAATTATCGTTACAGCAAGTAAGCTTTATACGAAATTCATTAAATAGACAATTAGATCTAGTATTTGTTTTAGATCCGCATGAAGTTACGGTATCTAGAATTGACGCACTTGTTGTACCTGAAGACCGGTATCACCCAACATTGGAATTGACAATTGGCCTCCCCTGTACTAATACCCTTTCTCCTTTAGTTCCTCAAACTAAAATGAGATGCTTTCGTAAATGTGAATATACTAAACTAAACTACATGATTTCGCAATATAATTGGACTGATTTGTACAATTGCATGGATATTGAATGTGCAATTGAACTTTTCTATAGCGTTTTAAACACTTTTTTTGACGAATGCGTTCCTGACAGGCTTCCGCCTAAGCTAAACAGGCCTCCTTGGTTTAACAATGCGCTTCAAAGACTTAAAAATCTTAAATCAAACACTTATAAAAAGTATAAAAAATCGGGTAAGCCATCTGATTTTTCGAAATACGTGGTGGCTCGTTCAGATTTTAATGTTCTCAACAGTCATTGCTATTCCATGTATTTAAATCGATGTAAATTCGAATTTTCAAATGATCCGAAGCAGTTTTATAACTTCGTTAATGCCAAGCGTAAGTCTTCGGCATTGCCTTCATCGGTACGTTTAAACTCAAAAGAGGCATCGTCGGATTTTGAAATTGCGGATTTATTTGCCGAGTTTTTCCAAACTACTTATAGTTCGGCTGCTTGGTCAAACCCTACCTACCCTAACCCCTTAAATAGGGCTAATTGTATTTTTACCCCTGTAATTACCGAAAGTTCTCTTTTAAAGGATTTAGCAACAACAACGCCAACGTATTCTCCCGGTCCTGATGGACTCCCTGGGAGTGTGCTTAAGTTTTGTGCTTTAACCATTTGTAAACCGATTCTTAAATTTTTTCATTTGTCTATTTCATCATCAGTTTTTCCAACTATCTGGAAGGACTCTTTCATTATTCCACTCCACAAAAAGGGTGCGAAGGCGGATGCCCAGAATTATAGAGGCATTTCTAAATTGTCGGCAATTCCTAAAGCATTTGAACGTATTATTACTTCTCATTTGCAGCATTTATGTTCCTCGCTAATATCACCGTGTCAGCATGGTTTTGTTAAGCGAAGATCAACCACCACCAACCTTCTTGAATTGTCATCCATTGTAATAAATGGATATAAGAATAACATGCAGACAGACGTTATATATACAGATTTTAGTAAGGCCTTTGACTCTGTTAACCACTCTCTCCTTTTATTCAAATTAGATCAGCTTGGGTTTCCATGTAATCTATTAACTTGGATTTCAAGTTACTTGAATGGTAGGACTCAGAGGGTTATATTTAAGAGCGCTGTTTCTAAAATGATCAACGTGACATCTGGAGTTCCTCAAGGTAGTCATTTAGGCCCTTTGCTGTTTACTTTGTTTATTAACGATCTTCCCTCTATCGTAGCACATTGTCGTGTACTAATGTACGCAGACGATGTTAAGCTTTGTTTATCATATAAAGATGTAGGGTCAGGTTTCAACTTACAGTCAGATATTGATTGTTTTCAGGGATGGTGTGAGTACAACCTTTTAAATCTGAACTGCCTTAAATGCAACGTTATGACTTTTTATAGGGGTACTCCTACGTTTATTAGTTATTCTCTTCAAAATACACCACTCGACCGTATTTATTCAATTAACGATTTAGGTGTTCTTCTCGACCCAAAACTTAAATTTGATTGCCACATAATGGCCACTGTCAATAAAGCTATGAGTGTTTTTGGGTTTATAAAGC
This sequence comes from Drosophila lutescens, assembly GCA_037075285.1. NCBI lineage: Eukaryota > Metazoa > Arthropoda > Insecta > Diptera > Drosophilidae > Drosophila > Drosophila lutescens. Next base: position 14,939 of record JBAMCF010000982.1, on the reverse strand, counting down.
GTTGGTCAAAAGAATTTGATGACCCTTATACAACCAGATTATTATTTGCCTCCCTTGTCCGTCCTATTTTGGAATATTGTTCTTCAGTTTGGAGTCCACAATATCAAGTGCACATCGACCGTATTGAGTCGGTGCAAAAAAATTTCTTCTTTTTGCCCTTCGTAGTTTGAACTGGGATCAAAACGTAAGGCTTCCTTCCTACCAGAGTAGATTACTATTGCTTAATTTACCTACACTTGAAAACCGTAGAATAATGCTTGGTACTATTTTTATGCATAATCTTATAAGAGGTGATATTGATTCTGTAGAACTGGTAAACCGTTTAACTTTTAATGTTCCCGTTAGACTAACACGAAATTATTACCCTCTTAATTTGCCTCGATGTACATCAAATTTTACTCTGCATGAGCCCTTTCTTGTTCTATGTAAAAATTATAACAATCTTTATCATTTAATTTGCACTTCAACATCTATCCCCGTATTAAAAACTAAAATTTTATCTCATTTGCTTCAATCTTAGTTGTAGTATCTGTTTCATGTATTTTCCTCGCGAACTCGCATTTTTGCCCTAATTGATAAAGGGTCCCGCGCGTAACAAGCACGTGCTTGGTATCGTTGGGCCACTTGTTTGTACTGCTCGTAGTGCATCAACGTCCATCAAATTGAAATTGTCCCACTTCTCATAAAGGAGCTTTGATTTCCCTTTGTATAAGTATTCGAAATCAATCTCGATCTAAGAAAAAACATAAAATAATAACGTAACTTTTATAATTTTAAAATAAACAACAATATAAACAATAAAAACGAGTACAAGGGTACAATCACAACTAAATAAGCTAAGACAACACAGACATTTTAAATTAAGTAAAGTAACGATTACCAATGAAGCTACTTTGGAATGTCTTAATTTGGGCCAATCTTCCATAAATTGTAAGTTGCTGAGGGACTTTAAATCGTCCTGGCGAATTTCGCAAGTATTTTCCCAGTTTTTACAGACTTCACTCCAATCTCGTTTTAATGATAATTTTAAAGTAAGTGCCAGGTCACTAAGGTTGTCTTTTATGTTGCATTGTGGTCCTTTTTCTTCTCCCTCTTTATTAGATAAAGCTTTACGACGTCTATTTTTATACTTAGAGAATAATTTACCACAAGGATTTGTGTGATTTTTTCCCCGAGGTATATAATAAAAATCCTTAAGGTAAAAACAGAAAGATTAAAAGTAAAGTAATTATAGCTTCTGATTATGCTCAAACAATTACCCGACTTTGCGCTTCGCATGGAAAAATTGTGACCAGCTCGTCTAACAATTTACCAAAATCCGTTGTGTGAACGAAAATTTTGTTGTTACATATTTCCTCTATTATTATATTTACTAGAGTGTTCCTCTCATTTTCCGTCAACACTTTTCTTTTAAGTAATTCTCTCCCAATTTCCGTCTCTTTAAGTAATGAAAGCAAGCTCTGTGGAAAAGTGGAGTTCCTTGTTAGCTAATATTACATAATTTGAGCTCGGCGGACGCATTCAATTTAAAAATATGAGATTTACCTTTTTTAGCACGTTATTGGATATCTCCTCCGTGATTATTTCCGAAACTAGAGCTGCGATTGGCTCTTGAAGCTGTACAATTTTTTTATAGCGAAAAATTTAGCTTAAAATATTAATCTGTTTTTACGTGAGCATTGTTGCACTTCTTCGTGGTTATTTCCGTAACTTGAGCTGCGATTGGCTCTGGAAACTGTAAGATTATTTTACAGAGAAAATTTTAACTTAAAATATTAGTCGGTTCTTACGTGATCCTTCTTCCACTCGGACAACTTGACCCTGAAAAGCACGCGGAGCCCAATCGGTGGGATAGCCTCTTTTATCTCGTCATCCCTTATATACCTAAGGCACTCTAAAGAAACCCCGGCACCTTAAACAATATATTAGTTATACCCGTTACTCGTAGAGTAAAAGGGTATATTGTATTCGTGCAAAAGTATGTAACAGCTAGAAGGAAGCGTTTCCGACCCCATAAAGTATATATATTCTTGATCAGGATCACTAGCCGAGTCGATCTAGCCATGTCCGTCTGTCCGTCTGTCTGTCTGTCTGTCTGTCCGTCTGTCCGTATGAACGCTGAGATCTCGGAAACTATAAAAGCTAGAAGATTGGCATTTTGCATACAGATTCTAGGAGTTCCTACGCAGCGCAAGTTTGTTTCAAAAAGGTGCCACGCCCCCTCTAACGCCCACAATCGCTTATATACGATTTTAAAAATTTCAATATTTCGGAAAAGTAAAAATGCAGTTTTATTGTGTTTATCAATACCTATCGAAATGTAGAAGATATTTTTCAAATCGGACCATTCGTTAAAAAGTTATGCGTGTTCAAAGTTTCTATCTCGATCTCCCTCGCACTCCCTTTACCTGAGTAACGGGTATCTGATTGTCGGGGCACCCGACTATAGCGTTCTCTCTTGTTTTATTATTATACTGTGAAAAACAGTCACATTCTATAACATATATATACATATATATTACATATAACAAATTTAAATGTCTGCGGATGTGTACATTTGAGGCTATGTATGTATGTGTGGCATTTTGCGCGCAATTTCAAGTCATTGAAAAACTGCACACACATACATGCATGCATAAAAAGCTGCGTTTTTTCCGATTTATTTAATTATTCGACACATATGTAAGGATATAATTATTTATGTACGTAATATACACATTTGTGTACAAATGTATGTATGTGTGAAACGGAGTTAGTACAAAACTTTACCGATTTCGTTTTCTTAAGAAAAACGTGCTCAAATGAAAATTAGAGAATAAAATAACATAATTATTGTACAATGTTTTTACTTACGTTGCAGATAGGGAAGAGCTTTGCTTAAATTGAATGAGTGGAGAAGATCCTCCAATTTCTCATTACTTTCCGAGTCACTCATTTAACCGAACGAACACTTTGCACAACAACGAAAAAGTGAATATGCAGCGCAACGGAACAGAAACACCACACTTCGATAACTGCGTAACTGCATAACTGTGCCCGATAAGTACAAGAGAGGAATACAACATCAAAACTGAGATTGATTTTGACTGGGAATACTAGAATCAACACTGCTTTCATCTTGATATCAAGAAGAAAAAAGTGAGAATACAAATACTAAAATCAAGATCGGTCGATGTTGATTTTTTTCGTTCTCAATTTTTCTGGGTGTAACGACCCTGATTCGGGAGGCGGTATAGCTCGCCGTGGGCAGGGTTTCCGACAGATATTTGTATTTCCTCTATAGATCGATTTACCTCCCTTTCCCCAATAATGACACAGAGAGTTAACAGATATAGTAGGTAATAAGTATAATAGTAGTATAATTGACGTTTGTCGGGTGGTCGCGTACAGATGAGTCGGGACTGCTTGCTTCGTCGATTCGGCGCTGAGGAAGGGACGAGTGGTGAACTGCTTGCTGTCGTTGATCCGGCGCTACGGAAGGTTCGATTGATGAACTGCTTGCTTCGTGAGGGTTGACCGGTACGCTACTGTCTCCGTGATCCAGCGGTGATGGGCCGGGCTGTGTCGCGTCGGCGCTGCGGAAGAGCCGATCGAAGTACCGTGTGCTTCGTCGTGTGTACATATGTACGTCGGGCTCGTAGTGTTCTGGGTCGTTGGGATTGTAGGTCATCGTGACTTCTGGGGGAACTCACTGAGGTGGGCCTGAATTACGAAAACCGGGCCGACTGGATCTGGGCTGATTCGATCCCTACCGGGTCGTTGAGCCGATTTAAAACCGTGCTCTTACGGATCTTCCTCCTTGCTGATGTTTCTTTGATCATTGCATAGAGTAAGAAACTGTATAGAGGCACCATTTGCTCTGCCCGAACCTCTGCCCGAGCTCTGCTGAGAGCCAATTCAAGGCCAAGTTCGAAGCAAACATCGATTTCTCTCCGCAACCAACATGTGCGAAGCAACATCAATAGTGGTGAGAGTCCACATACAAACACAAAACAGTGAGTGAGAGCGATGCAGATGTATAAAATAGAGCCCTGCATGAGTAGAGTCATAGTTCCCTTTGATTTTATGAGCCATTCGATCTATCTATGTTTTTTAAGTCATGACTCCTATGGCTCATGACTCCTATGAAACATGGCTCATACTATGAGCCATGACCTACTTAATTCATTAGAAATGTAGTGACTCCTATAGCTCATCAGCTGACTCGTATAGCTCACCTAGAAGCTCATAGGGTTCATTGTCAACATAGAAAAGTTACATTTTTTGTTTTAACATTTCTCGACATGGATGGGCTGGAAGCAGATCAATATGTAAGTTTTTATACCCGTTACTCGTAGAGTAAAAGGGTATATTGTATTCGTGCAAAAGTATGTAACAGGGAGAAGGAAGCGTTTCCGACCCCATAAAGTATATATATTCTTGATCAGGATCACTAGCCGAGTCGATCTAGCCATGTCCGTCTGTCCGTCTGTCTGTCCGTCTGTCTGTCTGTCCGTCTGTCCGTCTGTCCGTCTGTCTGTCTGTATGAACGCTGAGATCTCGGAAACTATAAAAGCTAGAAGGTTGAGATTTCACACACATATTCTTGGGCTTCCTACGCAGCGCAAGTTTGTTTCATCGAGGTGCCACGCCCCCCCTAACGCCCACAATCGCCATAAACGATTTTCAAATGTGTCTGGAGGCCACATCTTTTAAGATTTTAAAAATATATAAACGCCATTTTATAGTGTTTATTAATACCTATCGAAATGTAGAAGACATTTTTCAAATCGGACCATTCATTAAAAAGTTATACGCAATCAAAATTGTTTATATATCTATCTCCCTCGCACTCCCTTTAGCCCCAATAGATAGTCGGGACACCAACCCGAGTACAGCGTTCGCACTCCCTTTAGCTGAGTGACGGGTATTAGATAGTCGGGACACCAACCCGACTATAGCGTTCTCTCTTGTTTTTCTAAGAATTTGAGTAACCGCATACAATTAAAATATTTAACACTAAGGTTTTACCCGAATCGCAAAGCATCAAATTAAAGCTCCTGTCTGGGGAGTATGAATTATGCAACAAGCGCGGGAAAAGTAAGGTTTGGGAAACTTTCGCGAAAATCATGGACAATCGTGGCGCTTGTATCGACAACTTGGTGGGGTGTAGAAAATGTTTTGCAGTCCTAAAATTCAGTAAAAGTACTTCTAATTTAAGCCGTCACAAGTGCTTTAAGGACAGTGCAGAGAATTCGACGAGTGATGCAAGCGTTCAACTGGATTTAGAATCTAAAAGAGATGTTGTCAAAGTCGTAACCCAATGGTCTGTGGAAAATTGTCGTCCGTTTGAAATGATTGCAGATTCAGGGCTAGTAAAATTTGCTGACACAATGATACAGCTAGGAGCCAAGTTTGGACATAAACTGCAGGCAAGTGCAGCTTTACCACATTCAACAACGGTCTCCAGAAATGTGAGTCAATTGTATGCAGAAGAATTTCAAAAGGTGAAACGAGAAATAGGCCGGATTAGACAACAGAAGATAGGCTACGCTCTAACAACTGATGCGTGGACTGACAGTGTGGTGCAGTGTGGGTATGTGTCCGTGACTATTCATTATGTCTCACAGGGAAAACTTCTTAGCCGGCTTTTATCAATAGAATCAATGAAAGGATTATCATCAACTGGTAAAAAAGTGCTGGCATTTGTTGTACATAATTTAATATTTATATTAAACAGGTGCTAGCCTTAAGAAAGTTCTGAAAGCTAGCTTAGAAGAGTTCGATTGCCATCTGGACGAAGATGATCCCATAATTGTCACAGACCGCGGCGCTAATATGGTGGCAGCATATCGTGGGCACAGTCACATTCATTGCATAAATCATTTGATAAATAACGTTGTTGAAAAAACCTTCAGGGACGTTTTAGAGCTCGGAAACATCTTGCAAAAATGTACCAGATTAGTCCGATATTTTAAGAAGTCTGGAGAGAAACTACTTTAAAAAGTTTCTGTCCCACTCGGTGGAATACAGCGATTTATACGTTGCGTTCAGTCGAACAAAATTGGACTAAAATCTCGGCTATATTACTAAACAAACAAGAGAGAACGCTATAGTCGGGTGCCCCGACAATCAGATACCCGTTAATCAGGTAAAGGGAGTGCGAGGGAGATGGAGATAGAAACTTTGAACACGCATAACTTTTTAACGAATGGTCCGATTTGAAAAATTTCTTCTACATTTCGATAGGTATTGATAAACACAATAAAACTGCATTTTTACTTTTCAGAAATATTGAAATTTTTAAAATCGTATTTAAGCGATTGTGGGCGTTAGAGGGGGCGTGGCACCCTTTTGAAACAAACTTGCGCTGCGTAGGAACTCCAAGAATCTTCATGCCAAATACCAATCTTCTAGCTTTTATAGTTTCCGAGATCTCAGCGTTCATACGGACAGACAGACAGACAGACAGACGGACAGACGGACATGGCTAGATCGACTCGGCTAGTGATCCTGATCAAGAATATATACACTTTATGGGGTCGGAAACGCTTCCTTCTCCCTGTTACATACTTTTGCACGAATACAATAAACCCTTTTACTCTACGAGTAACGGGTATAAAAAGAGGATGGTCGTCTTAGGGACCTGAACTGCAATGAGTTAAAAGAAATCATGGACGTACTTGAAATTTTTGTGCAAGCCTCTAATATTCTAGAAGGGGATCAATATCCAACACTTCATATGGTCATTCCCCAAACGTATTCACTAAGAAGTCATGCCTCCCGAAACTAGAAGATTGCGACCTAATCGCTAGTGTGAAAGCAACTTTGCTGTCGAAGACTTCGATCCTTTAAAGTGGTGGGAAACAAATAAAACAAATTTTCCCCTGCTTTTCAAGGCCAGTTGCAAAATTTTGAGTGTACCAGCAAGCTGTGCCTCTTCAGAGAGAGCATTCTCCCAAGCAGGAAATCTAATTTGTGTGAAAAGGGCCGCTATTACCTCAAAAAGCCTTATGGTAAAGCAACTTATGTTTTTACACAATAACATTCGAAATCAATCCAAATTATAAGTGAAAGTTCTTACAAAAACCATGTTACTAAAAAATGGGTGTTGGACAAAAAACACGTCTGTCTAAATATAAAAATCAATTTACAAAGTTTTCGTCTTGTGAAAAGTATTTATTTCTGTGATCTAATCAGATTAAAAGATTAGAGAAATTTCAGACCTGAGTCATGACTCATAGGGAGTCATGAGTCATGGGGAGTCATGAGCTATAGGAGTCATGAGGTTTTAGATCAGATCAAGTGGATCATGTTAGTCAGGCCATGAGCTGAGCCATTCAGATCCAAAAAATTTTCCGGCATGAGCTACTCGAACCTTTTTTGAAAATGTGAGTCAAAGGGCCCTATGACTCCACTCATGCAGGGCTCTAGTATAAAATCCCATAAAACTCACCATGGGACTAGAATGCATGTTTAAATCGAACATAGTAAAATTAGGGAAATTGTCATTTTTCGCCTAGGTGGCATCATTGGCGAATTCGCCAAAAAGAGCGGCAGAGCAAATGGTGTCTCTATATCAGTGGTGGCCACCCACCGGGAAAATTCCTCTGGAAAATAGCATATTTTCATCAGGTTTCTCCATACAAGCGGAAGGGACAAAACCTCATTCACCCCTTACATTTCTTCCATCTCTGGTTTCAAAATACACGGGGGTGACACAAAAAGTAAGGGGGAAATGAGGTTTCTATCTGGATCTCTGGCAGAAGAATGCAGGACAAAATCCACTGGTTTTTCGACTTCCCGCATTATAGATTTTCCACACGTGCTCAGTTATGGTTTTCTTCTATTTGCAATATCTGCTTTTCCACACCCTCTCAGTTTTGGTTTTCCAATACTTTGTAGTATCTGATTTCCCACAATAAAAAATAACTTTTTTTCATGTAATATTTGTATGTGTAATTATTAATAACATTTACAATCGAAGCATTGGAATTAAAAATTGTCAATGCCTGAAGCACTCCCGGTTTTTGCTTGGCCGAATGCAATGTAAGACCAGGAATAATAAAAAGAGTAATTACCATTATTACATCTCCATACAAAATTAAGGGATCTATCCAGAAATTAAGCCTAGTTTGCCATGGCCGATCATTTACCCTCTGATCAGCTGTTTTATGTCGGGGATGAAAGCTATGAGAAGAAAAAATCAGATATGGGAAATGCAGGCGCAACAGTTCTGGTCCCAAGAAGTCTCAATCGGCCTGGCTGAAATAAATGTAATATTTGGTTGAGTTAAACAACTAAGTTAGTACTGAAGTACTATTTATACAACCATTTAATGAACACCGCACACCATTTACCACTGATGAAGATTAAAAACATTTCAAGTGAGACTGAAATGCAGAGTTTGTGTTAAAAATAGCATCTGGAGGCTTATATTTATTAATGGCAAAAATATCTGTGGTACTAACCTCTGTAACGCTGAAAATAAGATATTCAAACAACAATATTTATGATAGGGTTTCTGAGTAGCATCAATATCAGGCCACTTATGCGCTGTGTGATTTCTGTGGCACTACGATTATAATATTTTTTAACAAAAAATCACCAACTTATAATATTTAAAAATCCTATGATTTACACAAAAAAAAAATCTTGTTCTCACATTTATCTTTAATTTTTAGTAATTTGAAAATTCGTAGAAAAAATATTAATAATTTTTAATCAAATAAATTAAACTAAATAACTATAATCATAATGTCTATAATCATAATATTTATTGATGATTTTAATTTATTTTACTCAATAACAAAACTTTCCGTGCCACACGGCTTTTGAATAAAATTCTGTGCCAATTTAATTTCAAAGATACAACCAGGATTTTCCAAAATATTCATAAATATTGAATAAATAATACAAACAATAATAAGAATGATGACGGGTCTCAAAAACATTATAGATTAAAGCCAAGGTTAGACGATCAAAATATTTGAAAAAATGTATCAAGGTTTGACATTAACTTACATAGAAAACAATTATTGTTTTTTTAAATTTTTAACATTTTCTATGAAATAAAATGATTTGATGCATTAGTAAGCCAAAGTATGACCTCAAGTTACAAAGAAATTATGACCAATTATTATCTTTTTTCGGAATGTTGGTATTATCAAAGATATGAAGCACGGTCACATCGATTTCAAATTTCGTGCAAAAGTGAAAAAAACGTGAAAATTGTTAATTTTAATCTAAAAAACAAGAAAAAAGGTAAGTGATATCATAAATATTGTTGTTTGAATATCTTATTTTCAGCGTTACAGAGGTTAGTACCACAGATATTTTTGCCATTAATAAATATAAGCCTCCAGATGCTATCTTTAACACAAACTCTGCATTTCAGTCTCACTTGAAATGTTTTTAATCTTCACCAGGGGTAAATGGTGTTCATTAAATGGTCGTATGAATAGTACTTCAGTACTAACATAGTTGTTTAACTTAATCAAAATATTACATTTATTTCAGCCAGGCCGATTGAGACTTCTTGGGACCAGAACTGTTGCGCCTGCATTTCCCATATTTGATTTTTTCTTCTCATAGCTTTCATCCCCGACATAAAACAGCTGATCAGAGGGTAAATGATCGGCCATGGCAAACTAGGCATAATTTCTGGAGAGATCCCTTAATTTTGTATGGAGATGTAATAATGCACACAAAAAAAAGCACGTCGAGGTAAAATCGATATGTCCAGGTAAATTTCAGGTAATTCAGACTCATATCATTTTTACCTGAAACATTCATAAAATTGATCTTAAATAATATCATTTTGCCGAATTCTCTCTCTCGGAGATTCTCAAACTTCGAAAAGAGCGCAAGAAGCAATATGGCGAGCAAAATTACGTGAGTGGAAGCAAGAAAGACGGATTCTAAATTCGAACTTTAAGCATGTTGTCTCGCTTGCACTACTATAGGGTAAGTAAAGCGTAAACAAGACGCTGCCGTACAGAAATGAAAAGTATGTGCACATGCATCCCTGCAGTTCCCGAATTCAGACCGAGCGCTTAATTGCACTGAGTCGACTGCGACGCCGGCAGAGCCTCGGCAGAAGCGACTCTCTCACCAACCCCCTCTCTCTCAATCTCCGTCGTCAACGGAGCCGACCCAAACCGCGCCAGAGATGACGCTCTCCCTAATTTCTCTCTCTCAAACTCTCTCTCTGCGCAGGGGTAGGAGACAAATTAGGCAAGCGCGATCGTGAAGGGAAAGAACAACAAGAGAGATTGAAATTGCAGAAGTTGTCTTTCTCGCTCAGTATTCTTTTTCTATTTCTCAAAGCCGGCGCCGTTGTTCCGCGTTTTTCAATTGCGTTCTAACTGTGATAAGTTGTTTCCGAGTTTAAACAAAAGTGCTATTAATTAAGAATACATTTTTAGGTAAGTAATTTTCAAGGGTGTTAAAACTTTGTCTTGTCTAAATTATTATAGCTTCTCATTTTTGGAATATGCATGATTTATTTTTAATATTTTTAGGTCAAGCTGATGGTACAAGGTGCATAAACAATATAATTTCAGATGAGATCATTTTGTCCTACAGCCCAGAAGGATGTTATTCTTGCACTTCTAAGTAAGTTTTTATCATTCTTGTCTAATATTCTAATATTATATAATATTATAAAAATGTATATTTTCAAAATTCATTGGTCAGGTGGAGCCTGCAGAGCATGCGGACCCAGCAGGAAAGTGAGAAGTTGGTTTTTGTATTCTTGAAATCCTGTTCCTTTTTGCAGGCGGCGGTGTGGGGATAGATAATTTCTGAGCGTTAAATGGGGGTGGCTTTCTGAGTAGCATCAATATCAGGCCACTTATGCGCTGTGTGATTTCTGTGGCTCTACGATTATAATATTTTTTAACAAAAAATCACCAACTTATAATATTTAAAAATCCTATGATTTACACAAAAAAAAATCTTGTTCTCACATTTATCTTTAACTTTTAGTAATTTTAAAATTCGTAGAAAAAATATTAATAATTTTTAATCAAATAAATTAAACTAAATACTATAATCATAATATTTATTGATGATTTTAATTTATTTTACTCACAATTTGTACAAATAATAATAAGAATGAATGTGGGTAATGTGGTAAGACGATTAAAAAATTTGATCACATTTATCAAGGATTTCCATAAAATTACAAAGAAAAATATTATTGTTTATTATATTTTTAAACATTTTCTGTGAAATAAAATAATTTGATCGTCAGATCGTGGCAGGTGTGACCCTAACTTACAACGAAATTAACACCAAATTTATCTGCATTTTGCATTTTGGTATTATCAAGTATATGATGCAGGGTCACATCATTTTACATTTCGTCAAAAAAAGTGAAAAAAGTGAAAAATCGTTCGGTTAATTCTAAAAAACAAGAAAACGGTAAGTGATAACATAAATGTTGTTGCTTAATACTCTTTATTTCAGCGTTACAGAGGTTAGTACCACAGATATTTTTGCCATTAATAAATATAAGCCTCCAGATGCTATTTTTAACACAAACTCTGCATTTCAGTCTCACTTGAAATGTTTTTAATCTTCATCAGTGGTAAATGGTGTGCGGTGTTCATTAAATGGTTGTATAAATAGTACTTCAGTACTAACTTAGTTGTTTAACTCAACCAAATATTACATTTATTTCAGCCAGGCCGATTGAGACTTCTTGGGACCAGAACTGTTGCGCCTGCATTTCCCATATCTGATTTTTTTTTCTCATAGCTTTCATCCCCGACATAAAACAGCTGATCAGAGGGTAAATGATCGGCCATGGCAAACTAGGCTTAATTTCTGGATAGATCCCTTAATTTTGTATGGAGATGTAATAATGGTAATTACTCTTTTTATTATTCCTGGTCTTACATTGCATTCGGCCAAGCAAAACCCGGGAGTGCTTCAGGCATTGACAATTTTTAATTCCAATGCTTCGATTGTAAATGTTATTAATAATTACACATACAAATATTACATGAAAAAAAGTTATTTTTTATTGTGGGAAATCAGATACTACAAAGTATTGGAAAACCAAAACTGAGAGGGTGTGGAAAAGCAGATATTGCAAATAGAAGAAAACCATAACTGAGCACGTGTGGAAAATCTATAATGCGGGAAGTCGAAAAACCAGTGGATTTTGTCCTGCATTCTTCTGCCAGAGATCCAGATAGAAACCTCATTTCCCCCTTACTTTTTGTGTCACCCCCGTGTATTTTGAAACCAGAGATGGAAGAAATGTAAGGGGTGAATGAGGTTTTGTCCCTTCCGCTTGTATGGAGAAACCTGATGAAAATATGCTATTTTCCAGAGGAATTTTCCCGGTGGGTGGCCACCACTGATATAGAGACACCATTTGCTCTGCCGCTCTTTTTGGCGAATTCGCCAATGATGCCACCTAGGCGAAAAACGAAAATTTCCCTAATTTTTAATATGTTCGATTCAAACATGCATTTTGGGCCCATGGTGAGTTTTATGGGATTTTATATATCTGCACCGCTCTCACTGACTGTTTTGTTTTTGTATGTGGACTCTCACCACTATTGCTGTTGCTTCGCACATGTTGGAATCGATGTTCCCTACCGGGAAAGTGAGAAGGTGGTTCTTTGTGTGTTGGCAATACTCTTCCTTTTAGCAAAAAATGTTGGAAATCCTGTATCTTTTAGCAGGCGACGGTGTAGGGAATTTGAAATTCCTTTGGAAAACTACATAGAAACTTCATTTCCCCCTTACTTTTTGTGCAACACCCGTGTATTTCGAAACCAGAGACGGAAGAAATGTAAGGGGTGAATGAGGTTTTGTCCCTTTCGCTTGTATGGAGAAACCTGATGAAAATATGTTATTTTCCAGAGGAATTTTCCCGGTGGGTCGCTTCGAACTTGGCCTTGAATTGGCTCTCAGCAGAGCTTGGGCAGAGGTTCGGGCAGAGCAAATGGTGCCTCTATACAGTTTCTCACTCTACGCTATTTGGCAGAATTGAAAAATGTTTGATGCAAAATTATTTAGAATTAAAAAATCTATCGATCATTATAGGTTGGGGCCAAATAAGAAGTCTACAAGTGTTTCAAAAATGCATTCGACAAATCGGGTATCCACCATTTGGTTCATTGCTCCCCTCACAGAGGTTGTGCCAATACGCAAGCTAAACTAGGTTATTAAGCGTTAATTCAAGCTACTTGTCTGAAAGTTTAATCAAAATCAAACCCACAGATTTTGAGAAAAATGCCTAACAGTGAACCAACCTCGGATTTTCCCCATACAAAAACGGGGTCCAAAAATTAGTTTGCCTGCGGCTCCACTCGCAAAGGTTGTGCCAACATGCACGGTACATGGGAAGATTGGGGGTCGTCCTAAGAACGTTTCGTGAAAGTTTCATGAAAATTAAACCGACAGTTTTTGAGAAAATTGGTTTACAGTGAATTTTGAAATTTGCCGTTTCCCGCTGACCACTCCAGCGAGACACCTTGCAGCCGTGACATCAACCATGTAAATATCCACATATTTTCTATATAAGCCTAGTACTCAGTACGACGAAAACTGCTAGCTAAGCATAGGAGTAAGCGAGAGGCAAATAGGTAGCTAACGCCTTTAGCTGGGACTTTTTCCCACCTCGGTACTCAGTTGAGCTAAGGAAATAGTAAGGAAATACCAAAAAAATACCAGATTTAGCGGATGAATTCCGATGAACGCCTTTAGCCGCGGCTCAAAGAATAGAAAATTTGATCTTTGGCTGTGTTTGTGCAGAAGCGGTGTGCCAATAACACATTATAAATGGAAGGAAAACCCCGAAAACCAATGAAAAAGTGCCTGTAGGATTTGCGGCAATACATATCGCCATGCCAACAGCGAATTTAACTCTTGCGACCCAAGTCGGCTCAAAATTTTGTAATATTTTAAAATTGGCGCCAGTTGATGTTTGCTGTTTGTCAACAAACCCAGTAAGACCATGCTACATGCATTGCGGATGAACTACAAAAACTTCGGCCACACTAAAAGATTAATATTTTTCGACTAGTAAAACTCTTATCCGAACTGAGTACTAGGCTATATGGATAATACAGCTCTCACAGAGGTTGTGCCAACTTGCACGGTATATCATAGGGTTGTCGAATTTTTAAAAAATATCGTATCGATGATATTTGGTTTTTAAAAAAATATCATTAATGATATTTCCAAATATCAATTTAAAATATCGATATATCGATGATATATTCTATTTTTTCAAAATATGAAAATTTTAATGGAAGGGGGCATCACAGGCTGCTCATTTAAAATTCAGAGAGCACGGTACCCTTAAAATGTTGCTTTAACACATATGATATGAAGAAATTCAAGAAATAAAACAATTTTATCAAATCATATTCACATTTTTTATTAAGTATAAGGCCGTTTTCCTGGCCAGATTCGTGATTCTTTCATATAAGTATTTTCAAACAAATAGTATATAGAAATTCAAGTAAAATATACATTCAATATCTTCATTTTTGGACACAGCCGTTGATTTAAATCTTATTATACATCACCATTTTTTAAAGTAGGCGTATTAATGTTATGAAATGCTAAGAAAAGAAATCTATACTTAAGGACTTTAAAAAGACTCGCTCGGTTATATGCTGGTCCGTCATACGACTGCGGGCGTCGCAAACCACACATTTAATGGCAGAGGCCAGTCTTTCGGATGCAACAGAACTTCCAGGAGTAATAAGGCAAGCTAACGCTACCGCTGCCAGATTTGGCATAGTTTGCTTTTGAGCATTCCAGAATTCCAATGGATCTGTTTGCCAACTAGCATTCGGTATGCTAAAAAAAAAGTTGCATCTCTTTTTCTTCGGCTTTGTCCGGTTCGGAACTATGAAGTTGTATGGTTTTGTTATGCAGATTCAAAAAACTGTCATTTTCGCTAGATGCTATTGAGTCATGCATTGCGA